>NSJW01000675.1:0-152750 GCA_019955255.1 Castanospermum australe
TTTCCATCTGTGAGGGATACTTTGAGAAAACAAAAAACAAAAATTTAATTGAACTAATAGTAATAAGCATTCAAGGTTGTCTAACACATTATTGAAACTAATTTGTAGCAATATTTATATAACTCACAAGATTATAATTTCCCATAATAATTATTAATTTATAATCACCTTCTTTCAATAACCACGGCATTGAATATTACATGAATCTTTATTGGGGTATTCTTACCTAATTACTAGTATTTATTGGAAGAAACCAAATATACAAAAAATTAAGTGGCTGATGTATAAAAATCCAATCTTAACACACACACACACACACACACACACAATTATATAAATATCATAAAGTTAACTATAAATTAGATATTTATGAATTTGTTATATATCTTAAATTTGTTATGCATTATTATCATGATAATATCATATTATTAACAGTTACATTGATAAATTCATATTTTTATAAAATAAAAATTATTCAACAGTATATATATTATCTTTTTACATACATTATAAACTTTTTATAGAATATAAATTTTTATCAAACAAACAATTTTTACAATGGGAATCTTGTCCTCTCCTGTTGGGTGTAGATTATGTTTCCAGTTCGTGTTAGACAGTAACTCAGTAAGTGATCGTGATGGAGATTGCTAAAGTGAATTCCAGAACAAATGTACTTAATTTGAAATATTTTTGGATTCCGTCAAAAAATGGAATGCCAACAGAACGTACATCCATATACATGACAAACAACTTCCCAATTGTTCGAAAATTTTCTTTCCAGACGGTACACACTATGATCTCGTTCTATAGAAAATACCATGACTTGTTGGGTTTAAGACATGTATATTCTTATCTGTGTTGTATATTCACGCAAAAATACTAGTGGCAGCATACCAAATTAGTAATATTTTAGATGTAATAGCCAAAATGTTTTTTTAAATCAAATTTTGGGTTAATTAGTAATTTCGTGTAATTAATTACTTCTTTTTATTTATAGAATTGAAGAAACCAACCTAAAATAACAATTGAAGATCAACCATTCTCTTATCGTGTTGTTCAGGATCTAGTAGCGGCTTCCCAAAATTCATATACATATTTATTAATTAATATAAATAAATATTTTAACAAAACCTTTCACGTATAAAATATTTGAAACAAATTAATTTCGATACGTAATGCCGAGAATAATAATGAAAATAGTCTCTGTGACGAAGCAAACACTTCCAAAGCAGGGAATCAAATACAAGACAGAACATATAACAAGGAAATTATGCAGTGATTCAGTGAAGAATAAAAGAAGGTACGTAGTTAAAAATTAGCATGTTTTGTTGTTTGAATATATACACTTACACCATCTAATAGCTCATTGTGAAAAATGATTTTGGTCAATTTGACTCTTGATTTGTACCTAAATATCATGTTCAATTTGCATAACAAATTTTATAAAATTAAAAAAAACTATATATATATATATATATATATATATATATATATGCACACACACATACATATGGGTGGGAATTCACTTAGATTAGGTGTAAATCTTGACACACTTATACCGTTTAATAACTTTTTATGAACGTTAAATTTCATGAATCTAAGTATTGGATTGAAAATTCTTATGAAGTAGATCAAGTTTATAAAATTTTATACAATTTAAAAATTAATTGATACTTCATCGTACAACTTTATTTTAACATTTAATGTATTTTTTGAAATATAAGTAAATATTGACTATTAGATTATATATACCTATGAATGTTCAATTTACCTCAAATTTGACATGCACAATCATCAAGATAGTAGACATGATTTAACGGTTGGATTGATTTAATTTCTGTCTTATAAAAGTTATTAATCAGCGTAAGTATCGTCTAAGACTTACAACTAGTGTAAGTGGATCCCCACTATATACATATATATATATATATATATATATATATATATATATATATATATATATATATATATATGTAAAGTCACAGATATTTTTTACTTACTTGAAAATCAAAAAAAAATTTTACATGCTTCAAAATCCTATATAAAGAAGACGTATATTACCATTAACATATAATTGGATGAAACTAATCACTCATCATCTAGACAAAAAAACACAAAATTTCATATCTACATGTGGCAAATCCTGTTCTAGAAGTTGTTAGTTTGCCATTGGATGGTTGTAGCTGAGGCAATGGAGATTATTTGCTTAATGGTACATTCTTATAAATTATTGAGTGATTGGTTTTTTTGTTTTTAGAAAGGATGGCGTATCTTTTTCTATTTAGGAGACTATGGATGTAGAGTTGTCGCATTATGTATTGAAAATGTTTGCAAGATCTCAATTTTTTTAATTAATTTCAATATGTTTTGTTGTAAAAATAAATTTCTAAGCTTTTTTTAATATATAAGGGTATTTTTATCTCTAAATAATTTTTTTATCCTATACATACTTATACGATTGCACAACAAATACTGGATAGGATAAAATTGTATAGTCATACGTGGTACACTAAATATTGGATAGTATAAAAATTTATATAATACATAAATTATATTATACTATCAAGATTTTTACTATCAGGCGTTATTCTATACGATATACGAAAGACGACCATAGGTTCATTTCTACACCTGAAGATATTGAATCTCATGGATTTCACAAGGAATCAAATTCACCAACAAATATTTTATGTTGAGAATGATATATATATACTCGATAGCCCGGATTATATGGGATACACGAGTGAAGTATGTCTCAATCTATGTATGGGACTGACACGAGGTGGGTTTCATCCCACGTCTTTATTGGAAAAATTCAAGCTAGCCAATCATATGACAACATATTATATTCAAATATTCTGTCTCCTTTTTATCATTTCAATTCTGTTCCTCTAATATATTAAATATCACTAACTTAAAAAATAAACTTCCAATTAAGAAAGAAACGTTTGCAACTTTAGAAAGAGACATTTTTTTAAGTGGACATGATTAGAGATAGAAAAAACGTAATAGTATGCTTTAATTTTGGTAGGAATTTAAAGCAGAGTATGCACCGTTTCCAATCTTTGTATGTTGTAGAAGTAGAACACTATTTGATGCAAAAGCATCACATTGTCAGTAAGCATGAGCAAAGGAACGAGGACCAAGAGAACAGGCCTACAGTTGTAAATAGCCATGGTTTTAAATTTCTGGTTAAGATACGGAGAAGTCAGAATTGCATGTGTATACATAACCTTTGGCCAGCAAGGAAAAAAAAAATTGATATAAACTTATTGTTAATGAATGTAAAAAAGGTTACACAAATAGAACTTCATAATCCTGTGCAAACAAAATAAATAACCAACAAAATAAAAACCATCTTTTATTTTGGAACCCCAACTCTTGTTGTCTCTACTTTGCCATTAATGGAACACTTCTGTCCTAATAGAAGCTTGAACTGAAAGTCCAAGAAAGAATCTTGTGCACTTCAACCAGTTGTCCCGTGGCACCAGAGAAAGCCAACTCTAACCCATTCTGGTAGAACAGTCCTCAAATCAATCACAAATGAGAGGCTACTCGTAGACCCTTTCACATGGCTTCCAGGATAACTTACAAGCACGCTTAATTTTTTTGTTATAGGCTCATAGTTCACAGTGGTAAATGCAGTAAAACCGTTCACAAGATTGGCAGTCTGCAATGGAACTGTTGTTGCTGAAGCTATGGAGTTTATATCAATGCCTATATGCGCAGAGGAAGGATCCCAAGGATTCCCGAAGGAATCAAATTCAACAGCAACTATTTGATTTTGGTAGGCATTTAGAGCAGAGTCGGCACTAAAGAGACCAAGGAATCCACCACTTGAATTTTTGGGGATGTTACTTTGGAATGGTGCAATGAAGAAGGAGATACCATCTCCAAAAAGTCCTAGACTGTTCGGTGCCACAACAAAAGAGAAGGTAGTGGTGAAACCTGCCAACTTGCCAGTTTTGGCATCCCAAAGGCGTACTGGTCCGGCATAGGAAGCTCGGCCAGCACTGTTGGGCGCAGGAGCACCGTTTACAATCTTTGTAAGCTGTATAACCCCATTCGAAGCAAACGCATCACCTTGGAAGGTTATGTCATTTGAATATGGCCCAAAACTGGGAAATTTGAAAGAAACTGACATCACACTGTGAGCCAGCATGAGGAAGGAAATGATGATGATGAGAACAGACATGGGGCTTTGAGTCCTTGAGGTGTAGATGGCCATGGTTCTAATAAACTTGGAATTGTGATGTGAAGTATGGCAATGCGTTCAGCTATATATATAGGCATAGAGATTTCAAGCCATCCTATTTTGGAGACCAATTCAAGAAAAGACAAAAGGAAGGACAGCCAAGAAATTAAAGATTCAAATAATATAAAGAAGCCAAATGACATACATAGTACACATTAGTCGGCGGTTGGCCTAATGAAGAGTGATGAAAACAATGAAATTTTGATTTTTTGCGTATGATCTAGCGAGCATATATGCAATCAAGTATGGTAAGTAAAAGTTAAAACTAAACAGTGCAATTGGGATACAAATCTATTATATATATTAAAAGTTTTTTATAATTCAATTCTCACATGTAACATTTACTTTAATTTTAAATTTCTATATAAAATTTTTTTAAACTCTTTTCATTCTTTCCAATTTCATAAATTTTAGTTTTTCTTTACTTTTTACTCTATCCTTCTCATCTTTCCCTACTCTCAATCATCCCCAAACCTTCAATTTTAAAATATAAATTTTCAAAATGTAAATACTCTCATGAATGAAAACTCAAAATAGGAAAAAAAATTCAATTTTTTTGAATTAATTGTAAAACAAAAATTAAGTATAGTTCTTATTCCATTAGATCAAATTTTATTGTTTGGTTCTAACATTCAAATTTTATAAAAACGATAAGATAATTATAGAACATAATTAAATATATAAAACATGAGCTTTTTATCTTATTTTTCAAAGGAGCAATCAAAATTTACTATTTTTTAATAAATTCAAAAAATCACACTTTGTTAAAAAAAACTAATCTTAAATATAGAAGAAAGAAAAAAATGCAATAACTATTTATCTAATTTTTTAATATTTTAGTATTACTTTTTTTTATAATTTTTAAAGTGCAATAAACATAGAAAAATGTACTTTACTAAATACCTTTTTGATAGTATCTTTTTATAATATTATAATTCTTATTGTCTTCTAGTTTAATTATGCAAGTAGTACGTTATCCTTTAATGAAAATATGTTGTTAAAAATATTAAAAAATTTAGTTTCAATTGATGTTGAATTATTTTATTTGATGGAATAATATATTTATTTATGAAATAATTAAAAATTAATAAAGATATAGTGTTTCAAATTAATTAAATTAACTAACGAGTGTTGATTTGAGTGAAAATAGCACTGATTCACTTTAAGATGATTTTATTGATAGATATTTAATTCTGCATGGAGCAAACATCCTTAGGAAAGGGTCCTGACTTCGGCGCCTGATAGTAACTCACAAAATTAGTTTTCCATCTTGTGAGGGATACTTTGAGAAACAAAAAAACAAAAATTTAATTGAACTAATAGTAATAAGCATTCAAGGTTGTCTAACACATTATTGAACTAATTTCTTGTAGCAATATTTATATAACACACAAGATTATAATTTCTCCCATAATAATTATAATTATAATCACCTTCTTTCAAATAACCCACACGGCATTGAATAATTACATGAAATCTCTTATTGGGGTATTCTTACCTATTTACTAGTATTTATTGGAAGAAACCAAATATACAAAAATTAAGTGGCTGATGTATAAAAATCAATCTTACACACACACACACACACACACACACACATATATATTCAAAATATTCATAAATATTAACTATAAATTAGATATTTATGAATTTGTTATATATATCTTAAATTTGTTATGCATTATTATCATGATAATATCATATTATTAACAGTTACATTGATAAAATTCATATTTTATAAAATAAAATTATTCAACAGTATAATATTATCTTTTTACATACATTATAAACTTTTTATAGAATATAAATTTTATCAAACAAACAATTTTTACAAATGGGAATCTAGTCCTCTCCTGTTGGGTGTAGAGTATGTTTCCAGTACGTGTTAGACAGTAACTCGGTAAGGTTGATCGTGATGGAGATTGCTAAAGTGAATTCCAGAACAAATGTACTTAATTTGAAATATTTTTGGATTCCGTCAAAAAAATGGAATGCCAACAGAACATACACCCATATACATGACAAACAACTTCCCAATTGTTCGACAATTTTCTAATCATACGTTCTTCCCAATCTTTCTGTTTTTTTATTTTTCTTTCCATACGGTACACACTATGATCTCGTTCTATAGAAAATACCATGGCTTGTTGGGTTTAAGACATGTATATTCTTATCTTTGTTGTATATTCAAGCTAAAATACTAGTGACAGCATACCAAATTAGTAATATTTTAGACGTAATTGCCAAAGTGTTTTTTTAAATCAAATTTTGGGTTAATTAGTAATTTCGTGTAATTAATTACTTTTTTATTTATTTATAGAATTGAAGAACCAACCTAAGAATAACAATTGAAGATCAACCATTCTCTTATCGTGTTGTTCAGGATCTAGTAGTGGCTTCCCAAAATTCTTATACATATTTATTAATTAATATAAATAAATATTTTAACGTAAACTTTTCACGTATAAAATATTTGAAACAAATTAATTTCGATGCGTAATGCCGAGAATAATAATGAAAATAGTCTCTGTGACGAAGCAAACACTTCCAAAGCAGGGAATCAAATACCAAGACAGAACATATAACAAGGAAATTATACAGTGATTCAGTGAAGAATAAAAGAAGGTACGTAGTGGAAAATTAACATGTTTGTTGTTTGAATATATACACTTACACCATCTAATAGCTCATTGTGAAAAATGATTTTGGTCAATTTGACTCTTGATTTATACCTAAATATCAAGTTCAATTTGTATAACAAATTGTATAAAATTAAAAAAAACTATATATATATATATATATAGACACACACACACATATATATGGGTGGGAATTCACTTACATTAAGTGTAAATTTTGACACACTTATACCGTTTAATAACTTTTTATGAACGTTAAATTTCGCTAATCTAATTATTGGATTGAAAATTCTTATGAAGTAGATCATGTTTATAAAATTTTATACAATTTAAAAATTAATTGGTACTTCATTGTACCGCTTTATTTTAACATATAATGTATTTTTTAAAATATAAGTAAATATTGACTATTAGATTATTATACCTATGAATGTTTAATTTATCTCAAATTTGACATGCATGATCATCAGGATAATATCACATGATTTAACGGTAGGATTGATTTAATTTCTATCTTATAAAAGTTATTAATCAGCGGTTTGTAAGTATCGTCTAAGACTTACAACTAGTGCAAGTGGATCCCCACTATTTGTATATATATATATATATATATATATATATATATATATATATATATATATATATTTTACTTGAAAGTCATTAAAATTTTTTACATGCTTCAAAATCATATATAAAGAAGACGTATATTACCATTAACATATAATTGGATGTATTAATCACTCATCATCTAGACAAAAAAACACAAAATTTCATATCTACATGTGGTAAATCCTGTTCTAGAAGTTTGTTAGTTTGCCATTGGATGGTTGTAGCTGAGGCAATGAAGATTATTTGCTTAATGGTACTTTTTATAAATTATATGAGTGATTGGTTTTTTTTGTTTTTAGAAAGGATGGCGTATCTTTTTTCTATTTAGGAGACTATGGATGTAGAGTTTGTCGCATTATGTATTGAAAATGTTTGCAAGATCTCAATTTTTTTACTTAATTTCAATATGTTTTGTTGCAAAAATAAATTTCTAAGCTTTTTTTAATATATAAGGGTATTTTTATCTCTAAATAATTTTTTTATCCTATACATACTTATACGATTGCACAATAAATACTGGATAGGATAAAATTGTACAGTCATACATGATACACCAAATATTGGATAGTATAAAAATTTATACAATGTATAACTTATGTTATACTATCAAGATTTTTACTATTAGACTTTATTCTATACGATATAAAAAATACGGCCATAGGTTCGTTTCTACATGTCAGAGATATTGAATCTCATGGATTTCACAAGGAATCAAATTCACCAACAAATATTTTATGGTGAGAATGATATATATACTCGATAGCCCGGATAATATGGGATACACGAGTGAAATATGTCTCAATCTATGTGTGGGACTGACACGAGATGCGTTCCATCCCATGCCTTTATTGGAACAATTTATGTTAGGTAATCATAGAGCTACATATTATATTCAAATATTCTATCTCCTTTTTATGATTCCATTTCTGTTACTCTAATATATTAAATATCACTAACTTAAAAAATAAACTTCTAATTAAGAGAGAAACGTTCGCAACTTTAGAAAGAGATATATTTTTTTAAGTGAACATGATTGGAGATAGAAAAAACGTAATATTATGCTTTAATTTTGGTAGGAATTTAAAGCAGAGGATACACCGTTTTCAATCTTTGTAAGTTGTAGAAGTAGAACACTATTTGATGCAGAAGCATCACATTGTCAATAAGCATGAGCAAAGGAATGAGGACCAATAGAACAGGCCTACAGTTGTAAATAGCCACGGTTTTAAACTTCTGGTTAAGACACGGAGATGTCAGAATTGCATGTGCATATACAACCTTCGGCCAGCAAGGAGAATAAAAATGATATAAACTTATTGTTAATGAATGCAAAAAGGTTACACAAATAGAACTTCATAATCCAGTGCAAACAAAATAAATAACCAAAAAATAAAAACCATCTTTTATTTTGGAGCCCCAACTCTTGTTGTCTACTTTGCCATTAATGGAACACTTCTGTCCTAATAGAAGCTTGAACTGAAAGTCCAAGAAAGAATCTTGTGCACTTCAACCAGTTGTCCCGTGGCACCAGAGAAGCCAACTCTAACCCATTCTGGGAGAACAGTCCTCAAATCAATCACAAATGAGAGGTTACTCGTAGACCCTTTCACATGGCTTCCAGGATAACTTACAAGCACGCTTAATTTTTTGTTATAGGCTCATAGTTCACAGTGGCAAATGCAGTAAAAACCGTTCACAAGATTGGCAGTCTGCAATGGAACTGTTTGTTGCTGAAGCTATGGAGTTTATATCAATGCCTATATGCGCAGAGGAAGGATCCCAAGGATTCCCGAAGGAATCAAAATTCAACAGCAACTATTTGATTTTGATAGGCATTTAGAGCAGAGTCGGCACTAAAGAGACCAAGGAATCCACCACTTGAATTTTTGGGGATGTTACTTTGGAATGGTGCAATGAAGAAGGAGATACCATCTCCAAAAAGTCCTAGACTGTTCGGTGCCACAACAAAAGAGAAGGTAGTGGTGAAACCTGCCAACTTGCCAGTTTTGGCATCCCAAAGGCGTACTGGTCCGGCATAGGAGGCTCTACCAGCACTGTTGGGCACAGGAGCACCGTTTACAATCTTTGTAAGCTGTATAACCCCATTCGAAGCAAACGCATCACCTTGGAAGGTTATGTCATTTGAATATGGCCCAAAACTGGGAAATTTGAAAGAAACTGACATCACACTGTGAGCCAGCATGAGGAAGGAAATGATGATGATGAGAACAGACATGGGGCTTTGAGTCCTCGAGGTGTAGATGGCCATGGTTCTAATAAACTTGGAATTGTGATGTGGAGTATGGCAATGCGTTCAGCTATATATAGAGGCATAGAGATTTCATGCCATCCTATTTTGGAGACCAATTCAAGAAAAGACAAAAGGAAGGCCAGCCAAGAACTTAAATATTCAAATCATATGAAGAAGCCAAATGACATACATAGTACACATTAGACGGTATTTGGACTAATGAAGAGTGATGAAAAACAATGAAATTTTGATTTTTTGCGTATGATCAAGTGAGCATATATCCTCGTAGGGTACAATCACGCATGGTAAGTAAAAGTTAAAACTAAACAGTGCAATTCGGATACAAATCTATTTTATATAGTTAGGCTTCTTCTACTTGAATTCTCACGTCACATTTTCTTTAATTTTAAATTTTTCATATAAAAATTTTAAAACTCTTTTCATTCTTTCCATTGTCACACATTTACTATTCTTTACTTTTTTATTTTCTATCCCTCTAATCTTTTCCAACTTCCGATCAAACTTTTAATTTTAAAATATAAATTTTCAAAATGTAAATACTCTCATGAATGAAAACTTAAAATAGGAAAAAAAATGCAATTTTTTCGAATTAATTGTAAAACAAAAATTAAGTATGGTTCCAATATCATTAGACCAAATTTTATTATTTAGGTTCTAACATTCAAATTTGTGCAAAAATGATAAGATAATTATAGAACATAACTAAATATATAAATCATGGACTTTTTATCTTATTTTTCAAAGGAGCAATCAAAATTAATTAATTTTTAATGGATTACAAAAATCATACTTTGTTTGATAAATTTATCTTAAATAGAGAAACAAAAAAAAATATAATAACTATGTATCTAATATTTTAGTATTTTAGTATTTTAGTAATATATTTTTTAATACCTAAATTGCAATAATGATAGAAAAATGCACCTTACTTAAATACCTTTTTGATAGTATCTTTTTATAATATTATAATTTTTATTGTCTTCTAATATTGCTTCTGCAAGCAGTACGTTTATCTCTGAAAGAAAATATGTTGTTAAAGATAATAAAGAAAATTAGTTCCGATTGATGTCGAATTATTTTATTTGATGAAATAATATATTTATTTATGAACAATTAAAAGGTAATAAATTTATATTGTTTCAAATTAAATAAATTAATAATAGTAAGCATTCAAGTTTACTGAACTGATTATTGAAATTAAAAAAATATGTGTTTATGTGATGTTAGTCAAAAATATAGCAATCAAATGAATTATGTAAAGAAACTATATTAGTTTTGTTCGTGCATTAGAATGTAATAAGGTAATTTCATATGACAATATAAGATAGAAAATCTTCATTTCTCTTATGATTATTATTTTCTTTGATACGAATTGACTTTCAAACTTCCATAAAGGCAACACACACACACACACACACACACACACAACACAGACATACAAATACACACACACACGTAAATATTAACTACAAATTATATATTAATAATTTTTTAATTTATCTTAAATTTATTATACATTATTATCATTGTAATATCGTACTATTAATAATTAGAATAATAAAATTCACGTCTTACAAAAAAATTATACAACCATATAAATCTTATCTTATGGACATACATTATAAACTTTTTATAATATACGAATTTTATCAACCAAACCATTTTTACGAATGCGAATGTAGTCCTCCCCTGTTGGGTGAAGAGTGTGTTTTCAGTACGTATTGGACAGTAACTCAGCAAGGTTGATCATGATGGAGATTGCTAAAGAGAATTCCATACCGAATGTCCTTAATTAATTAAAAATATTTTTGGATTACGTAAAAAAAAAAGAAAAAATGGAATGCTAACAGATCATACATCGATATACATAACTTACAACTTCCCAGTTGTTCGAAGATTTTGTAATCCTACGTTCTTCCCGATCTGTTTTTTTTAATTTTGTTCTATTTTTCTTCCCATACGGTATACACAGTATATCTTATTCTATAGAAAATAACTTGACTTGTTGGGTTTAAGGCATGTATATTCTTATCTTTGTTGTATATTCAAGCTAATACTAGTGGCAGCATACCAAATTAGTAATATTTTAGACGCAATTGCCAAAGTGTTTTTAAATCAATTTTTAGCTTAATTTATGATTTTGTGTAATAAATTACTTTTTTATTTATAATTAAAGAATTGAAGAAAACAACCTAAAATCACTATTGAAGTTCTACCTTTCTCTTATCATGTTGATCAACATCCAGTAGTGGCTTCCCAAATTCATATACATATTTATTAATTAACACAAATAAATATTTCACCTAAATTTTTTACATAATAAAATATTTGAAACAAATTAATTTCTACACTTAATGCCAAGAATAATAATGAATATAGTCTGAGACAAAGCAAACACTTCCAAAGCAAGGAATCAGATACAAGAGAGAAAATATAACAAGGAAATTATATAATGAAAAATAAATGAAGGTACATAGTGGAAAATTAACATGTCTGCCCAGATGTCGTTGGATTATATACACTTACACCATCTAATAGCTCGGTTTGAAAAATGACTTTAGTTAATTTGACTCTTGATTTATACATAAATATCATGTTGATTTGGAAACCAAATTTTCTAACATTATTAAAAAAAAAATATAAGTATATATATGATAAAGTCACAGATACTTTTCATAAATATTTTTTACTTGCTTAAAAATCATATATAAAAAGGAAGTATATTACCATTAACATATAAATGGATGTATTAATCACTCATCATCTAGAGAGAAAACACAAAATTTCACATCTTATTGTGGCAAATCCTTTTCTAGAAGTTGTCAGGTTCCAATTGGACGGTCGTAGCTAAGGCAATGGAGTTTATGTTCATCTCTACATGTGGAGAAGTTGAAGCCCATGTATTCTTAAGGAGTCAAATTCATAAACAAATATTATTTTGAGAATTACTTGATAGTCCGGATTACATGAGATACACAAATGAGTGGAGTGTGTCTCAATCCATGTGTGAGACCTACACGAGGTGGATTCCACTTCATATTTGTATCTTTTTTATGTTCTCAATTCTGTCACTCTAATATAGCCATGGTTAACTCAAAATAAACTCTATATTAAAAAAGAAACTATTGCAAATTAAGAAAGAGATATATAAACCTTTTTAAATGGACCTGGATAGAGATAGAAAAAATAATAGAAAATTTGAATCCACTAGTAATATGCTTTTATTTTGGTAGGCATTTAAAGCAGACTGAGCCCCATTTACAATATTCATAAGCTATAAGTAGAACGCCATTTGATGCAAAAGCATCATATTGTCAGTAAGCATGAGCAAAGGAACGAGGATCAAGAGAACACGCCCAGAGTTGTAGATAGCCATGGTTTTAGACTTCTGATTAAGATACGGGAAATTTAGAATTGCATGTGTATAGCAGACCAAGACCAAAAAAAAAAAAAAGAATTGCATGTGTATATATAACTTTTGGCCAGCAAGGAAAATAAATTCATATTAAGCTTATTGTTAATGAATGCTTAAAGTTTACACAAATACAACTACATAATCCAGTTAAAACAAAATAAATCACTAAATAAAAATGCATATTTTATTTTGGAGTCCAAACTCTTGTTCTCTACTTTGTCATTAACGGGACACTTCTCTCCTAATAGAAGTTTGAACTAAAAGTCCAAGAAAAAATCTTGTGCGCTTCAACCAGTTGTCCTGTGGCACCAGAGAAGCCAACTCTAACCCATTCTGGTAGAACAGTCCTCAAATCAATCACAAATGAGAGGCTACTTGTAGACTCACTCACATGGCTTTCAGGATAACTTACAAGCACGCTTAAATTTTTTGTTACGGGCTCATAGTTCACATTGGCAAATGCAGTAAAGCGGTTCACAAGATTGGCTCCTTGCCATGGAACTGTTGTTGTTGAAACTATGGAGTTTATATCAATGCCTATATGCGCAGGGGAAGGATCCCATGGATTCCCGAAGGAATCAAATTCAACAGCAACTATTTGATTTTGGTAGGCATTTAAAGCAGAGTCGGCACTGAAAAGTCCAAGGAATCCACCACTTGAATTTTTGGGGATGTTACTTTGGAATGGTGCAATGAAGAAGGTGATACCATCTCCAGAAAGTCCTAGACCATTTGGTGCCACGACAAAAGAGAAGGTTGTGGTGAAACCAGCCAACTTACCAGTTTTGGCATCCCAAAGGCCCACTGGTCTAGCATAGGAGGCTCTACCAGCACTATTGGGCACTGGAGCACCGTTTATAGTCTTTGTAAGCTGTATAGCCCCATTTGAAGGAAAGGCATCACCTTGGAAGGTTATGTAATTTGAGTATGGCCTAAAATTAGGAAATTTGAAAGAAACTGACATCGCACTATGAGCCAGCATGAAGAAGGAAATGATGATGATGATAAGAGACATGGGGCTTTGAGTCCTTGAGTTGTAGATGGCCATGGTTCTAATAAACTTAGAATTGTGATATGGATTATGGCAATGTATGTTCAGCTATATGTAGAGGCATAGAGATTTCATGCCTTCCTATTTTAGGGACCTATTCAATAAAAAACAAAAGGAAGGCCAGCCAAGAAGTTAAATATTCAAATTATATGAAGAAGCCAAATGACATACATAGTACACATTAGACGGTGTTTGGACTGATGAAAAGTGATGAAAACAATTAAAATTTGACTTTTTTGTGTATGACCAAGTGAACATAAGTCCTTGTAGAGTAGAATGAAGCATGGTAAGTAAAAGTTAAAACTAAACAGTGCATTTAGCTAGGATACGAATCTTTTATATATATAGTAAAAGTTTTTCTACTTCAATTTTCACGTCACATTTTCTTTAATTTTTAATTTTTTATATAAAAATTTTTAGACTTTTTTAATTCTTTCTAATTTTAGACACTATAGGTACTAATCTTTTATGAAAATAAGGACTAATACTTTATTGAATAAAAATTATAGTAACAAAAATCAAAATATTTAAAAAATATAAGGACTACTACCTAAACAGTAAGGACCAAAATCTAAATAAGTGAAATTATAAGTACTAATATCTAAAGAAAAAATTATAAAGACTAAAATTCAAATCAAATGAAACTATAAAGATTAATTATTTATTTGGATAAAATACACATTACCCCCTTCAAGTATTAGCCTTTCTTTACTTACCCCTTAAAGTTTATTTTATATCATTTAACTCCCTTAACATTTGGCTTAAGTCGACAATGTTACTTTTTCTAATTAAATTAACCGGAGATACATTTGAAACCAAACTTTATTAGGGTTATGTTATAAATATTCAAAGTTCATGGGGGTAAAGTGATAGAAATCTAGACTTTACAGGAATTATGTGATAAAAATAAACTTCACTTTTTGTAAAGGTAAAGTCAGGTGATGTGTGTACATGCCATATGTTCTGTTTAAGTTAATGGTCAAAGTAACATTTTCCGTTCAACCCAAATGTTAAAGGGGTTAAGTGATACAAAATAAACTTTAGGGGATAATTTGAGAAATCCCTATACTTTAAGGGGGTAATGTGTATTTTACTCTATTGGTTTTAACCTTTAAAATATAAATTGTCATAATGTAATGGAAACTCAAGCTAGGGAAAAAAAATGCAATTTTCTTTTAATTAATTGTGAAAAAAATATGTATGGTTCTTATATTATTAGTTCTAATTTTATTATTTAGGTTCTAACATTCAAATTCATACAAAAATGATGAGATAATTATAAAACATAATTAAATATATAAATAATGGACTTTTTATCTTATTTTTCAAAAGAGCAATAAAAATTTATTAGTTTCTAATAAATTAAAAAATTGTATTTTGTTAGAGAATCTAATCTTAAATAGAGAAAAAAGAAAAAGTACGATAACTATTTATCTAATTTTTTATTATTTAGTAATACATTTTTTAATTTCTAAGGTGCAATAATGATAGAAAAATGCACCTTACTCAAATTAATTCCTTTTAGATACCATCTTTTTATGATATTATAATTTTTATTGTCTTCTAATTTTGATTCTGCAAGTTGTATGATGATAAAATCTTTATCCCTTAATGAAAATATGTTGCTAAAAATAGTAAAAAAAAAATAGTTTCAATTGATGTTGAATTATTTTGTTTGACGAAATAACATATTTATTTATGAAACGATTAAAAAGTAATAGAGTTATAGTGTTACAAATTAATTGAATTAATAGTACTACGCGTTCAAGGTTGCCTGTCTCATTATTGAAATTAAAAAATTGATGTTTATATGATGTTACTTAGAAATATAGGCTAGTCTAATGGATTATGTAAAGAAACCATATTAGTTTGGTTCCTACATTGGAATGTAAGGTAATTTCATGTAACAATATAGGACACGAGATCTTTATTCCTTCCATAATTATTACTTCATTTGATACAAAATTGAATTTCAAACTTCAACGAAGGTAATATATATCTATTGGTTATCTCTTTTATTATAATGATCAACAAGAGTCAAGGGTAAAATCTTTTTCATGTTGGATTGTATCGCATCACTCAGTTTTTATTTATAATTAATCAACTTTATATCAGTGTCTCTAGAGAAAATAACAAAAATGAATTAAAAATATTATTTTGTGGCAAAAAATTATAATTATCTAATACTATAGTTAATGTAATATTTAAAGAGGTACTTTACAACTTAACATAAGCATCTATGTAAAATTATATCATAGCATTGTATCTATATAATGTCATGAATATTCTTGTGAAGTACATAATAATAATATTTATATTAGATACAATGAGTGAAAATTCATGTATTAATGTGCAACTCAGGGAGTAAAGTGCTATTTAGCATAATATATGTCTTCTTTGGGCTCTTATTACTTAGTGCATATTTGAAAATAGTTTAATATTGAAACAATCGTTCTTTTTTTTTTTTAAATTCTCTTATAAAAATTTTAATTATAAACTATTTTAAAAACATACATTTAGGTAAGTGCTAATTTGAAAGAAGTAACCGAATGCTCAGAATAACCAATTGAGTTAGGTGGACGCTGTAATGGACCCATATGCCACCAGAAAGCAACCTTTATATAATATACTATAATACATTTTATGTACTTTGTAGTAATTTTACATCTAAATCTATTTTTTAAAATTTATTTTTATAAAATGTATTTTACTCAACAATAATATTGTACCAATTATCTGAACATCAATTACCTATAACTAGTTATAAGTCCACTCGTGGCTGAGTGCAGACCTCTCAAATAACAAACGAAGGGTGCATGAATATACATAATATTTTAGTTGAGAAAAATTTCTTATGCAATGAAATTTATATTCATGAATTATTTTTTAATATAATAATTTCATTATAGCATATGTTTATAAATATTAGTCATGCTTCAATTTTATCGTGTATGTAAGGTTAATTTAGGATTAGCCTACAATAATGATGACGCATCTAAATTTCGTGGTGCATGAACTTGATTTCCACTATAAAAGCAAGGTAACACTTTTATTATTTTGACGGGTTTTTTATGATTACATAGCATATAAGTATAATAACTTTCGACACTAAATCTTGAAGATGCTTCTAAGAAACAGACCAAATATGCCCCCATGGCCATGATATACCCATTTTACATCCTTTTTTAGCCGCAACTCCTAAATCCAACATTCATTGGCAGTTTCTTTCTTAACCTAGCTATAGTTTTCTTCACTTCCACTTCACAATGATAAAATTAAAGACACCAGTTATACATATGGATTTTTTCACATCTTAAATTGATTCTTTTTTTGGTGATACCAGTTTTGGGGTCTTTAGTCTTTGAAGTGACAGTGTTCTCCTTCTTTAGTGTTAAACTTGAACCATAAGAACTAATCGAATTAATTGCTCATCCTTGAACTAAATATATTCTTCTCAATTTTGATGCTTCAAAACTTATTGAATATTGAAACATTCTTAATATGAGAAGAACTTGGTAGCACTAGATGCTCTCTATGGTAAGGCTTGAAATATTTATAATAGAGATGAGTCTTTTGGAATTCTCTACCCCTTTATGATTAGGCATTGAAATGGGCAAGGCAAAGTCAGGCCAAGTTTTGCCTTAAACAAGCTTAACTTGTTTTCCAAACACAAAGTTCAAACATGACTTATTACTTGATATATGTCTTTTTTTTAGGTCTGGCCTAACCTTTTTAAAAGCCTATATTACAATAAGGCCTTTAAATAGGGCAATGGGTCTAGGTCTTAAACTAGGGCAACAAACCTATGATTTCAACTTTTAAGTCAATGAAATACAAATTCAGCACAATAATAAAAATGTATTGTTACGACCTAAGCCCATTGCTAGAACCTGTTTTCAACTTTAAAGAAAGGAGAAATAACATATCAAATGCGGTAGTTAAGAGGATTGAAATTTATAGGAGGAGGTGGAAAAGCCATCAGGGAGATGGCAATTAAGGCAACATGCAAATGAATAGAGTGGAAGCTTTCTTCTGCCTATGGATAGGCCAATAGAAAAACCTATATGCAAATTCATGACATGCACGCAGAAGGTGAAAATAAAAAAAGAGTTATGGGAGTGAGAAAGATATTTATTAAAATCTATTATCTTAGTAATACTAGAAAGACAAGTGCTGGTTCAATATAATTCTCATGTATTTTGTGAGTATTTAGAATGCTTTTGGGTTACTGTCTTAGTATCACTCTACTTTTATTTAATTTTTTTTAAAAGCTTATGATGGTAATTTTATTATGATTTATATTCTATTATTGTTATACGCAATATGATTTATGAGTTTAGAGTTAAATACTCTAATTTTTGAATTGTTATATTTTACTGTATAATTTTTATATCTTGAGTTAAGTATATTTTTATGGAACTAGTATATCTTGAGCATTATATTTATTTTTGTCCATATTTATAATTTTAATATTTTATGCTATGACTACATATATAAATTATACTATTAATATTTTGATAATATATATGAGAATATTAGAGGCACTAGGAAGAACCCTTGATATATCATGATATGATAAATGACCACTCTACTATGAGATTTATGTCTACGTAATACCCTAGCAAAAATATTTGAAGTTATAGAAATGATTGATTGATGCTCGGCTGAAAATATTTGGAGCTAAAAGTTTATAAGTTGATGCATATGTTAAGCTGTTTTTCTAGTAAAGCTTGAGAATATTCCTGTAAGAAATTATTATTTGATAATTAAAAAAGGATTTTCGTGAAATGGATTGCTGATAAATATGATATTCCTTGAAACAGGATTTCTTAAAAGAAAGTATTTCTGATATATCTAAATTTGAATTCAATTTTATTGATTATCAGACAAAAGTATTGGAGTGCATTTATAATGTTTAATCCTTATTATCAGTATAAAGTATACCTTTTTTCATATTCTGCACCTCTAGCCTAGATAATTATTCACTTCTAAAATGCATTAAGTTTAATATGTGTTAATGAAGCTTTAGGGATATGAATGCGTAATCCTTGATTAGACTAGCCTATTAGGTGGGAGTGTCCTATGGTTTAAGTATCACATTGACCCTTCTATAGGGCCAAGCCTATGAGGAGTCATTTCAAAAGACTAACCTATTAGGTGGGAGTACCTCATGGCTTAAGTACCACATTGAGTCTCTTATCTTATTCAATGTGAGACATAACATATATTGTCATAAAATTAATAATAATTATATAAATATTATAATTTATAATAGGTCTAATTTTATTCTACTGTCAATGTAAAATATTTTATACTTTCAATCAATCATGTTTTTTTAAATTAATAAATGAGTTTAACTATAATAGCAGTTACTAAAAAATTCAAACACTTTTATATAATGGAAATTGGGAAAATTGGTCTCTAAATTTTAGTTTCCCATTTTGCCATAAAAATTTGTTGAAACATATCTTAACACAAAGGGTAAAATGGAAAACTTATATACCCACATTCCACTCTTGACAGTTACCCTTTGGCTTCTCTCTCTCCTTTCTATTGCACTCTACTTCTCCTCACGTTCTTTGTCTTTGCTATATAGGGAAGGAGTTAGAATAGATAAATTGGAGATGAAGATATTTAAATATATTTATATCTATACTATTATATAATAAGGATGGAAAAAATTGTTCTCCAAATTTTAGTTTCCCATTTTGCCGTAAAATTTTATTGAAACATATCTTAACATAAAGGGTAAAACGGAAAACTTATACGCCCACATTCTACTCTAGACAGTTTCGCACTTCCACTAACTGTTACCCTTGGGCTTCTCTCTCCCTCCTGTCTATTTTACTCTACTTCTCCTCACGTTCTTTGTCTTTGCTATTTAGGGCAGGAGATTGAATAGATAAATTAGAAATGAAGATATTTAAATATATTTATATTTATATAAAATAAATTAAAATATAAAATTATTATGTAATAAATTATTTAAATTATTAAAATAAAAAATACAAATTGAGAGACACATTAATTTGCTAGTATAATATAAATAGGTTAACTTGTCAAGCCTAAACTGTCATTTTTAAGGTATGAAGTTTGATCTTTTTAACTAAATAGACTTTTAAAAAAGTCTAAACCTGACTTGTTTTGTAAACGGGTTAGGTTAGGTCAAGCTTAATGCAGACCAAGCCATAGGCTCCTGACGGGCCACCTAGTCTATTCTCACCCTTATTTATGATAGAGATGTTCTCCCACGAAAAACTTTAACCAAAGTTGGTAAACCGAATTGAACAATGAACCAGAAAGACTTTCAGTCTATGTTCAACCGTTTAAACTGATTAGTTGAAACAGATTATGCAATAATATGAAATCTATAAAAATATTTAGAAAATGTTAAAAATATTGATATGTTTTTTAAAAATTATCTAAATAGTTGAACCAGTTAAATCAGTCAATTTAAGTAGTTTTAATTAATTTTGTACAGTTTTAATCGGTTTAAAGTGGACTGACCGCAAATATAGTTATAAAATTAAATCATAACTGACTGAGTATTCGCTTCACGATTAAACCTGTCAGACCGTCCAATCTGATTTGATTTTGACAAGTGAATTTTAACTTGCGTTTTTCATAAATCCATGATCTATGCGCGTCACAAAGGATGGTTCCTATTAATCCATTCACATTAATGCAAGTTCACTGAACCTTTAAGAATCCTCTTACAATTCACAGAGAAATCCTAATAATTAATTAAGCCTAATTATTAAGTGTTTATTTGTTTAAGATTTTCATCCATTGCAAACAGGCATTTATTGGAAGGAGAAAATTCTTCTTTTAGGAAAAAATGGATTTAAATGCATTAAAAGCTGTGCAAAAGACACGTTTACTTCTATCAAAATCTAATCCAAACGTGCTGTAAAGTTTCTTTCAATGTCTTAAAGAAATAAATATATAGATTTTAACTAGGAAAGGAACTTATTCATAAGTTGAGTACATGAACAATAAGCTATCGTACAGCTTAATCTTATTTCCTATATTTAGACACAATTTTATGTTTTAATGTATTGTCATTTATCTCGTTATGTTCCACATTTTCATTTTTACTCCAACCAATTAAAAACTCTTAAAAGCGAAATAAGATTTCAATTTTTCATTTCTTATTAGCATATGTTGTAATACTATTACAATACAACGTGAAAATATTTACAAATAAATACCATAACTAGTAGTTTTAAAAACTGTGCACTTGATGTTATAGAAAAACACATAATCTTACTGTTAGTGAATGCACAAAGAATTTAATTTTGATACAATGTTAATGTAAAAATGTTTTATATTATGACTCAATTATACATTGTCATATCATTTTTTTACTGTTATATTGCCATATCATTAGTTAAGTTTGATTATTATTACAACCGCCTAAAATGTCAAATTTTTTTTAAATAATTTGTCAAAACTTGATTGAGTGATAGTATACAAATTTTATGCTAAAGTCCTGTTTAGTATACTATATAAGGAATGAATAGTATTAATTAATATTATCCTCACCTGAGCAAAATATTTGATAGCAATTTATCTGATCAAAATAATTTTATGTAACCTTAATTATATAAGACTGTATAAAATAAAATAATTTTATCCTTACCGGTTATACAATTAATCAAGTTTAAATAAAATTACGTTGATTGGATATTATACTATCTGGTGTCTTGGCCAAACATTGTATAAAGATAGATAATATTAATTATAATACATTATTTATCTCTTATACAGAGTATCAAACTAGTCATAAAGTGGATTAAAAATTCATGCATGAATAAAGGTTACACATATACCACTAAGAGTTTGCAAACTTGCTTTTGTAAACTTAATTTTAGTCAGAAGTAGATTTGAGTAAAGTGATTTATGTTTGATAAAAAATCACGTTTAACTCAAAATTAAAAAATAATTATTTCAAACTAAACGAGCTTTTGAAATCAGAATTATATTTGAAAAATGATACAAATGACAAAATAAGTAAAACGTAAAATGAATAAAAACTCGTTTGAGCTTTTAAAACTCAATTCATTCAAACACATTCATAATCGCCTTCTTCCGCCATTATATCTTCACTCAGTTTTTTTTAAGATTACTACTCCTCAGTTATAAATATCCTAGTTATTGAGAAAAATGAAGTTTTTTGAAATTTATCAATAAAATTACACACTTTTCTCTTAAACATGGATTTCTTTTTTATTTTGAAGGCTTAGTTGAATGCTAACCTTATTTCACGTTAATTTGCTGTGTCAAAATAATCCACACACGCTTTCTAAAGGCTTAATTATAAGCCTTCTTCAAACGACTTAAATGCATATAGAATAGAGCATTGCTACTGGGAGCATCATTGTCATGAGTCATGACCTCTAAAGCCTTGTCCATGGCAGTGTTTAATGAATCAAAGTCATCTCTGCAACTTGCAAGATAGAAAAGACAGACACAAACTTGGTCGCTTTGCTAAGTAATAATGATTTTTAAAATGTTCAAATTTCCTTTCTTCTATTTGTTTCTGAAAATTTTCTCTTGATGTTTTTGTACCTTCTGCTTGACCTACTCCAACTCATACATCAAAATTTTCTTAAAGAGAAAGCTCAAATCGGCCCGCACTTTGTTTTCACGTTGGGAGTTCATCATGGAGGTTTTAGCTTGTGAAGACAAGATCAAAAGATTGAATAAGACACAAGTAACAGGACAAATGTATAACCTGTGTCAAATTAAGAAAAAAATCACAGTGACAACAGCAGGATATTGACCTGTTCTGTCATTGTTCAAACAGGATGCAGACAAACAGAAAAACATAAATTTCTATGCTGAGGATTCAATGCTGCAGATGTCACTGCAGGAACTGCTAGCAGTAGTAGTAATAGTAGGGATGACCAAACCTAAATTGAATGAATTTCTAATCATGCAATTAAAATGTAAATTTGTGCCTGTTAGTGTACTTCTAGAATTTGGGAGGTTCCTACAGTTACAGGGCATGTTTCAGTTTCACCCCCCATACATATTCTGACAAAGTGAATACATACTCTGACAATGTCTGCATTGATTTGAAGCAATTCTTATATATAAGCACAATCAACGATTTTTCATTGTTGAAGATTTTGAGAATTTAGACTGATCATTACAAAATGAGAATGTGGATTAATGTACATATATCTAAATTTAAGGTAATAAATTTCGAAATAATAATTATATGGGCATGTGTATAAGTGTGTGTGTGTGTGTGTGTTTTTTTTTTTTTTTCTGAAAATGATGAATGTTACGAAAGTATTTTGCAAAAAATCACTTACAAAGAAAGAAGAATCGATATCTATAAATTTTTCTTTCTCAATTTTGAATTTATTTCTTATAATTAATTTTATTGTAAAGCTGATAATGATAGTGTTGGCACGTAACTTCGTAAAATTTTTAGTGGGAGTTATTTCGTATAAAATGTCTCTGCATGTAGCATTCTCTTGTTGTATGGCGATATGGCATCTTAGAATTTTAATAGTATAATATTAAAATATTTTTTTATAACAATAGGATATTAATAATTAGAAATTTTATAAAAATAATGTTTAGCTATTTATAAATTAATGAGTGAGTAAAGTTGTTAAAGACAAATGAGTTTTTGAAAAATTAAAAGAAAATAATAAGGGATAAAATTGATAATTCATGAAATATGGTCAAATCTCATGTCTAGACAGTAAACATCTAAGATTTTTGTAAGTTTGCAAAGACGTGCATTACATGGTCACATATAATGTGCATCACTGGTAAATAAAGGACATTGAAATGCTTGTGCTTATCTCATACTCACGTAATAATCAAACACCCACTTATTAGTTGCAGCGGTATTGAGCTTATGCCATAAATTTCTCTTGTTTCTTACACAAGAACTTTACATCCACACTATTTTTTTTTCATCAACTTCCCTTTCAATTTTCATCACCTTATCTTTCACGTAATTTTATAACTACTTAATAGAAATAGTCAACTTTATATTTTTTAATATACTCATTAAATTATATAATGCACTAAACCTAATATATCTAAAGCTTTAAAAAAAAAACCTAATCTATCATATAAGCAGGATTCAAATCTTGTCCCCAACCTTATTCCTAATTAAAAGCTCACAATTAAGCAAGATTTGAATCCCATATATGCCAAGACACTACAAGTTGTATCATAAACAAGTTGAGAACTTGAGACACAAGAAGTTACACCAACACATGAAATGGTATCATATCAACGACCAATCTGAAGGCTAGTAGTTATGGAAGCTTCCTGAGAGCTTAGGGACGGCGTAGGAGCATGATAGTGATACGTTGCAACAGGCTTCTTTGGTGGAAGACTTGGCATGTCGGCATCAAAATTAAGCACTTGAATTGCTTGTCTGATTGAGGGTCTCAGATTTGCATCAGGGTGAACACACCACAGTCCCACAATCATCAAACACTCCACCTGTTTCTCATCAAAATCCATCTTCAATCTCTCATCCATGGCCACAAGCAGTTCTCCTCTGCCATAGTGATCCCAAACCCAGTCAATTAATCCCTTTTCATCATCTCTGTCCTTCATAACATCAACAGCTTTCTTTCCAGTAGCAATCTCCAAGCCAACCACCCCAAAGCTATAGACATCTGACTCTTTGCTGGCCCTGCCGGTACTCACATATTCTGGAGCCAGATAGCCAAGGGTTCCAGCCAACCCTGTTGTTTGGGGCCCTAGCTCATGGTCCATGAGCTTAGCCAACCCAAAGTCACCAAGCTTGACATTGAAACTAGAATCTAGCATGACATTGCTTGATTTGATGTCCCTGTGAACCACACACCGTTCCCATTCTTCATGAAGATAGAGCACTGCAGAGGCCAATCCAAGAGCTACCTTGTGCCTCACGTTCCAAGCTAGAGGTGTCCTTTTCCCGAATAAATGAGAATCAAGGCTACCATTGGACATGAACTCATAAACGAGCAAAAACTCACCTCTGTCATGGCACCAACCTAGGAGTTGCACAAGATTCCTGTGTCTAAGCTGGCTAATGACCTTAACTTCTGTTACATACTCTTTTTTCCCTTGTCTAGAGCCCCTTGATATTTTCTTCACAGCAACTGCCAAATCTGAATCAGCAAAGTAACCTCTGTAAACAGCTCCAAACCCACCTTGACCCAATTTCCTGTCTCTGGAGAAGTTGTTGGTAACCAAAGCAAGCTCTCTGTAGGAGAACCTTCTTGGTCCAGCTCCTCTCTCAAGGTCATCGTTAATTGATGTTAAATTCATAGCAGCCTCTTTTTTCTTGCTTTTCATTTTCTTCCTCCAGAATAATGCATATGCTGCAATTGCTCCCACAACTAGAACACCGCCAGAAACAGTTAGAATCATAACTAACCTTGTCTTCTTCGTATTGCCTCCAACCTCATTCAAAGTTGAGTTGAACTCCCATGCCAGAAGGTTATGGGTTTCTCCAAACGAACCTGTTGCAGCAGAAAATCCAATTGTAACCCATTCGGGCATGACCTGCATTAAATCAATATGATAAGAAAGACTTGTGTTTTCTTGAGGGTTAGAGGTGGTTTGGTATTTCCAAGAGACGCTTAGATTCTTAGTTGTAGAGCTGTAGCTAATCCATACATCAGCAGTGTCACCACTGTGCAGACTAGCATTCCAACGAGTGAATACTGATGAAACAATTGAATTATTGTTGATTCCGACATGCTGCATCGTCTCACGCCATTCAGAATTTGGGAAAGAATCAAACTCCACCAGAACAATTTGGTTCTGGGATGAATCCTTGATTGTGGTGTTGAATAGGCCCAGAAGGCCCCCAGAAGAATTGGGTGGGATTTCAAATCCAACAGGAGCCAGGAAGAAGGCAAGTCCATGGCCATAAACAGATTTGCCTTGGGTGTCAACAATGAAGGCGTAATGAGTTGTGAAGTCAGTGAGCTGACCTGTGCCTGAATCCCAAAGTAACACCCTTTTGGCATAGATGGCCCATCCAACTTGACATGTATACAAATCATTGATGTTAAACTCAACTGCTCCATCACGAGGTGCTGCAGATCCTAGGTAGAGTATGTTGGCATCACTAGCTTCAAAACGAGGAATCTGGAAGTGAATTGAATTAGCAGAGAGAGTAAAGGAAAAGACGGACAAGAAGAACAGAGGAAGGATATATGAATAGCAGAAAGTGGCACCCATGCCTTGAGTTTTGAAGAGATCAGAAAGGTTGAGTTTGGACAAGCAGAAGATGACCCTCTACATATTAGTAGCCTCCTGGAGTCTACACCAAACCTATCATAATTATTAATTATAGTTTTCTTCATGATATGTGTTCCAACTTCCAATTACAAAGTTTTGTTTATATACTGATTAAGATTTATTGAAAGCACATACATCCTGAGAATATAAAAAGATTACTGTAAACCTGATTCTAGCAAAGGCAGTTCTGATTTCTGACTATAGGACATTGATATTGTCCTCTTCCTGACTTGACCTGCAATAGTTAAACATTTGAAGTGACATGGAAATTGTTTGAGAAAGAGACTGATACTCCTTATTAATATACTGGTAAAAGTTAAACCATCTGATAGGTATATCTATAAATATAAGGACCCTTTCTAAGGTATATAAGGACGAGGTGATGATGGAGAAATTTATAATTTCATAAAAGCTTTGCTTGTTTGTGAAGCATGTCCTCATGAATGCTCAGGAACTGAACATTTAAAACTCGAAATGGCAAAATGGTAGTCGAGATGAACAATTGCATTGTATTGATTTCTCCATGTAATTACATGATTGTAATTTATTCTCAGTACTGTCCAACATGTTGTTTCATCCATGAATCAGGGATGTGAACTTCTTCCTGCAATTGTCAGGAATTGAATTTAAATCAAATTGACCAAGATCAGCAACTTATATTGGTAATACCCATTTATCAAGTTCAGAACCTCAAATCTGATTGTGTTTATTTCATAGTTGAAATATTATCAGTGAATCAAATTCTTAATATTTGCTTCTTTGCCCTCTTGAAATTTCTCTCAATAAGGATAGTCGTTGTTTCGGAGTGGATTTTGATGTTGTTGCTTCCTTTCAGGGATCTTGTGAGAAGTGCCCATAATCAATATTCTGTGACTATAACAAAACAAAGGTGAAAATTGCCAATTACGGTGTTAAAGAATGCATTTTTGTTTTTTTTTAGAGTTTCTATCATGCATTTAGGCACGGAACCTAAAAAGTAATCCAGGTTAAGGGAGTGGGCATCTATCTAACTGAACAAGTATTAATAACTATTTAGCTACTTTTAATTATGGATTTGTCACATCTATCCCCAAATAACTATGATAGAGGATTAGTTGCATTCTAAATATTTGTTAATTTGTTATTTTTCTTGTTCTGTCTTATGTGGTTAAGTATACAGCAGTTACCAAAAAAATGAAAAATTGAAGCAACAAATACCAACATAGTATGATATGCCATGGAACATTTAAAAAGGTTCAATGTTTAAAACATTAATCTGATTGGTGAGAACTTTGACATCAGGAAGCTCTATTGGTAAAGAAGAGTGCTGTGTAAATTTAAACTGCGCTTCCATGCCCTTAGTAATTCAAATTATTAGAAGAAGCCAAATCATCCCCATATAATAAGATTGGTTTTTTTTGAAAATTCATGGTTTTTATATTTGATGTTATACTGAAAAATTAGAATATATATATAATTACATATTTCTAAAATTAGTTGTTTTCATGAATAATGATGAAACTTACTTGTATAGATACTTGTTTATTATAGATATATATCATATATGTGTAAACTCATATTAAATTTCAATTGAGTACATAGAGCTGTGAAATGAGCCGTTCGAGTTAACAATGTTTTTTAATCGGGCTGATAAAAGATAGTTCAATAAAACTTTGACTCGGGTATATTAGAGATCAAATTTGTATTATTGAAGTTTAAAAAATTAGCACAAAGTCATAAATGAAAAGAACAGGAAAAAAAATAAAATTATTTTAAGATATAAAATAATGATAAAAGGTATAAAGTCAATGTAATAAGTTTCATTTTCTCAAATTATTATTTATTTTAATAAAAAATAAATAGTAAACGAAGAAAAAATAGAATAAAAATATAGAGATTGAATATGATAGGTTATGAAGAGTTATTAAAATTTTCTTTATATGTAAGTGGAGAACTTTTTACTACAGTAAACCAACTTGCGTGTTATTTCTAATGAAAAAATTCTTTTAATTAATTTTGTGTTTGCTTAATGGACATTGAGCAAATTGCAAAAGATAACAGCCCAAATAATACTTTCAAAATTAGAACCGTTCATAATTTCAGAAAAAATAAAAAATAAAAATAAAAATGAAGAAGCAGCGTGAGATTTGAGGGAAAGAATTATGAACCGACCGTTGAACGATCCAACGGTCAGGATTCAACAAAGAATCGACCGTTGAAGCTCAAAGCCCTCTTTAAATATTGGTGCACTTCAGATGAAAATATGAAATTGTCTGATAGAGAGAGCACTTCCAACGAAATTGTATGTGTGTGTGTGAGAGAGAGAGAGAGCGAGAGGGAGAGAGCAATTGTGAGTGATAAACTGTGATCGGCGACGGTTCAAATGGAGGTGGCGACCACTGACGGAATGACACGGAAGGAGGAGAAGACCCAGGTGGTTCAAGAACCCAAGAAGCAAATTCGTAGAAATGTTATCACAAAAGTTTATGCTTTTCATTCACAAATTCAGGTGGTTTTCTTTTCTGGGTATTTCAATTGCTTTGGGAAACAATGCGTTTCTACTTATGGGCATCTAAGTTTTGAAGTTCAATGCCGATTCTTTATGATTTCTAAATTTCTTCAAGTTATAGGCTGTAAGAACAAGTGTTTTAAGTGTGAATATTTTGTAGATTACTTCATACTTTTCAGTTTTCAAATTTTCACTAGGAATTTGTTATCATATTCTTTCCTTGATTATTTGTTTGTTTGGGGATTTATCAGTTACCTGAATCTCCTATGTGGTTTTTATCATTGGAAGCTCTGTTTGATTATTCTTTAGATTGCTTTCTATGGTTTAGTGTAGAGCTCATCAGATTTTCTTCAAGTTATAGGCTGTAAGAACAAGTGTTTTAAGTGTGAATATTTTGTAGATTACTTCATACTTTTCAGTTTTCAAATTTTCACTAGGAATTTGTTATCATATTCTTTCCTTGATTATTTGTTTGTTTGGAGATTTATCAGTTACCTGAATCTCCTATGTGGTTTTTATCATTGGAAGCTCTGTTTGATTATTCTTTAGATTGCTTTCTATGGTTTAGTGTAGAGCTCATCAGATTTTCTATGGTTTAGTGTAAAGCTAAACCGAAAGGTTCTCCAAGATTGTCTTTCAATCCGATCCAAGGTCTCTTTCTTGACTTGTAGTCTCCAGGTGTTTCTGTCGTCGATGTTCTCGATTCTTGGAGCTGTTTTGGGGAGTGACCTTCAAGAACAAGAGCCACATATGGCTTCCAGACCTGCAGGGGCTCTGCAGGAACAACCCATAGGTATGGTACCCGTTTTCTGGTTTTCATTTATGCTTTTATTTGGTATGCTTTTCTTGGTCATTTTCAGATTTGGGTCATTTTCAGATTTGGGTTTTGATTTTTTTTGTTTTTGGTTTCGTTTGGAACTGTTCTTTGACTTTAAAACGAGGGGTTCTGGAAACATTTGTAGATTGTAGATTCATTTAGTTTTCATGATATTTGATTTCGTGGTGCCATGGGTGATTATTTGATGGTTTTCGATTTCAATCTGTTTTCTGTTTTCCCTTGAGTTTTGTTGAGTGTTTGAATGAATACCCAATTTATGTCTTGCAATCTTTTCACTTGGAATATCTTTTCCTTTCTGACCAAAAAAATAAGAATATCTTTTCATTTTCCTTTTCATTTATCGGTTCACATATAGACAGTTGAAATATGCAATAATTTTCCTTAGAATTCATTAAACTATACAATAGAATTCTCCTGGAGAAACCTACTTGTTGTACGCTATTGTTATATAACATTCAAGTTTTCACTCCTATAATTATGAAAGATTCAATAAATCTATAGTTTCCTTCCTCCACTCATCATTATTTCTAGATAAGGCTTTCTCATGTGAACATCCTCGGCTGGGACAATAACACTGTTTTTCTTAGGACGCGTAGAAAACCAATGATGCAATTGGTATCTTAATGCATCAAAACACTTACAAACTCTTTGGACCCAGGCTACAGCCTGTATATCCTACTTTGTTAGCCATTCTTTTTAACTGTGTTGAGTCCATGGACCAGCATAGCACTTCTTCAGAAATTGCCTATTATTCTTCATACCCTCTATTCTCTTGTGGATGACTGCTGGAGAAGGGGATTTTGTTTCTTCTTCAAAAAGGGCTAGCCAAGCTTGCTATCAAAATCAATGAGAGCGGAAATATGATGGTGGCATCAATGCTGATTTTTTTTATTTTTTTTTGTGTATTGTGGTGGAAGTTCAAACCAAAGTATCAGAAAAAATTAGAGACTTGCTTCCCTGTATTCTCTGTTCTCTCTCTCTAATTTAGTCTAATGTTTCACATTTTCATTTCTTCTATCTTTTGAATGGACTGTAACTATTGTTCTAAGTTCTAATATCCACTTACTTTGCAAAGAACCCTCACTACCTAGAATTAGAATATCTAAATTGTTAATGTAGAATTTTAACTATGTCAAGACCACCTAGATTCTCTATTCATGCTTATGTAACTTGATTGCTTGATCATGTTGGATATATAACAGTTTTTAAAATTATACTCACGTATTGCCGTTTCTTTTCAATTTCCAAATGAAGTTGTGTATGAAAAGCATGAGCATTTTTTGGTAGGTCTCTACATTTATAGTAGCTTGGTTTCCACTTGTCACATTCTTAGGCTTTCTATTGTATCATGGTGTTTGATTATTTTTTCTGGCATTTACTAGGTCATTAGTAGTATTTACTTTTATAGTATATATAATTTACATTCTCTATTCATGCTTATGTAACTTGATTACTTGATCATGTAGGATATATAATAGTCTTTAAAATTATACTCGTACATTGCCGTTTCTTTTCCATTTCCAAATGAAGTCAGGGTATGAAAGCATTCTTAGGCTTTCTATTGTATCATGGTGTTTGATTATTTTTTCTGGCATTTACTAGGTCATTAGTAGAATTTGGAATGTCTGTTAGTATATATAATTTATAGAGGAGGGCCCCAATGATACTAACTTATTATCAGGATTTTCGCTTATCAAAATGATTAGTTTAGTAGTAACAAGAAATGTTGATAGGATGGGCTTTTTTTTTTTTTGCAAAAGCCTATTGATAAATGGTTATATTTCATGTGTATTGCCATATTTTACTGCTTTACTTGTGATATTCCATTTTCATCACTGTCCCTTAGGCCATCTGAATAATCTCTGTCTCTTTTCTGCATTTTCATTACATTTCATCTTTTTTTTTTCTTTATAAGAAAACAAAGGTGCCTAGATACTATTTCATAAATTGCCTAAATGCAATGCTTAGTTTATGCATATGTGGTACCCCCTATGAAATTTTGAGACATAATCTTCGTCTTTTTGAATATTTTTCTATATGGGATTATTTTTATTTTGCATGTCCAACGATATTTCTTTAGTATTCTCCATTTTTATTTTTTGTTTTTCAACATCTTTCTTGTGCAATTTGTACTAAATAAATATGTTGACTGGTTGTATTTGTTTTTCATTGTTTCTGAATGGTTTCCTTTGCATTAAGTAACTCTTTTCCTAGCCGCTTTCTCATCAACTATTTCAATGTGATGTTTTGATTATTTTCAGTTGACAACATGGCTTGTATGCAGCTGAAAATACTTTTAGGTTTTCTAGTTAGAGCAATAACTTCAACAAAACATGTGCCTGATTTGCCTTTTGGCAAGATACATGTATCTTTTTCCTTATCTCTTTCACAAAAGGTTTCACACTAGAAGGATAAATGTGTCTTTTGGGTTCTTCACACATGTCTTCTTGCTTGATGTTTCTTTTTAGATGTTTTCTATGAATGAATATTTAGATTCAAGCACCTGTCTTCTCTCAATGTGTAGGGTTAGTGGTTAGGATTTAGCATTTATAACGAAGTAACAGTTAATGTTGAGGAATAAGGGCTTAGTGTTTAGAGTTAGCATTTGAGTTTTATGGCTTTCGTGGTTAATGGTTTCGGAGTTAGCAATTAAGTTATTAGCAACATTTGTAATGAATTTCCTAATACCTAAGACCTAAATCCTAAACCTAACCCTTACAACCTAAACTTGAAATCCCCTATCCACTAGCCTTAACCCAAAATCCTAATAAACACAACTACTTTGACTCCTAAATCCTATCCTTCACAAATAAATCTTAAACATAAAGCCCTAAGCCCAAAACACCTAAACCTGCCTACTAAGCCTACAACCTAAGTGATAATACTCTAAACTCATAAACTCCTATTCCTAAATCCTAACTATTAACCCAAACCCCAACCTAAACCTCCTAAATCACCACACAACATAAGACCTAAGTCATAAACCTAAAACACCTAATCCCTTATGCTCCAAATTGACTTAAGCAATAAACCATAATAAGCCATACTCTTTAATCCCAAAACTTTCACCCTTAACCCTTAAGCCCTAAATCCACTAGCCTTAACCCAAAATCCTAATAAACACAACTACTTTGACTCCTAAATCCTATCCTTCACAAATAAATCTTAAACATAAAGCCCTAAGCCCAAAACACCTAAACCTGCTACTAAGCCTACAACCTAAGTGATAATACTCTAAACTCATAAACTCCTATTCCTAAATCCTAAACTATTAACCCAAACCCCAAACCTAAACCTCCTAAATCACCACACAACATAAGACCTAAGTCATTAAACCTAAAACACCTAATCCCTTATGCTCCAATTGACTTAAGCAATAAACCATAATAAGCCATACTCTTTAATCCCAAACTTTCACCCTTAACCCTTAAGCCCTAAATCCTAAGCCTTTTTACCATTGACCTAAGCCATAACCATGCACCTTAGAACCTAAATCATAAATCCCCCAACCACTACAACCCGAAACCCCTAACCATTAAAGAGTAAACTGCCTTAAACTTTAACCACTAATCCAAATCCAAAACCACTCCTGAATTCCATTCCCTCCACTAGGTCCTCCATTCCAATTATCCTACAGATGTTGTAGAATTCAGATTGCGGCAGCTACCAATTCCCTAATAGCAGTCGCCATATGCTCAAAGACTCCATTCATTTCATTGTTATCTGTGTTTGTGGTATTAGCAGCATTGGTTGCAGAACATCCTTACTTTGTAGATGCCATCTATTTCTACATATAGAGAATAAACATACTGAGGTAATCAAGCTCAATATCCTATTACAAATGTTAGTCAGAAATCAACAGCATCACGCTAGCATATACAGGTAGAGTATAGCTATACTACTAATGATCTGCCCTTAGATCTCCTAGATAGATTGCTTTAATGCCAAAATTTCCTCCCTTAAGGATAGTGTGTCACAAACTAACTTATCTTAATACATGTCTACTTTTATGGTGAATTAGGAAAATAACAAGAACTTATGCTAACTAAGACTTCTTTCAACTTAGCATATGAAAGTAAATCATTTAAAATTCATTTAGGGTTCATAAACCATATTTTTCTAGGGTAAATATTAAGTTTTCTCGGGTATAACACCACCTGGCCGATAGCATTTTACCGCTTGAGCGCCAGGGATGTAGAATTAGCTTTGTTCCTGGCCATTGAGTGCCTAGGCAGTGAGTTGGCTGAGATTGGGCGGCGCTTAGGCACTGCCTATGCTGAGAGCAAAACTAATTCTGCATCCCTGGCGCTCAGGCGATGAAATGATACTGCCCAGGTGGTTTATAAACTTTCGAAAACTTGATATTTACCCTAGAAAATATGTGGTTTATAAGTCCTAAATGGATTTTAAATTATTTACTTTCATATTCTAAGTTGAAAGAAGTCTTGGTTAGCACAAGTTCTTATTATTTTCCTAATTCACCATAAGAGTAGACACGTATTAAGATAAGTTAGTTTGTAACATACTACCCCTAAAGGAGAGTGTTACAAATCAAGTCCAACTCAAATAGAGGTTTTTGCAAAAATATTTAAATATTTTAGATGTAAGGAGGTGGGAAGAAGTTAATCGTTCTAGCACTTGGACTTTCTTAATCTCTTAATCTCTTTTATTACTGGAATGCTTGAGAGCCCACTATCTCATTATGCCATGCTTCTCTTCTCCTGTATATAAATGTTCTATTGCCTTAATGGGTGGGGATTATGCCCTAATGTTGGTAAAAGAGGACTTGGTAAATGATAACTTTTCAGCCCAAATATATAAGACAAATATGCAAGGAATAAATAAATACAATAGATAAATATGTAAACAAGCATGAAAAATCTTTGTAAGATAATAGCATGCATTCAAAGTAAGATAATGTAAAAGAGATATATATTGGTTCAGCTCCAATGTAAAACTTACATTCAGTCCTTAGCTGAAACTGAGAGTTTTTACTATTTTGAGTATTCTTTGATGCCTCTCCAAGTTAGATACACTAAGTAGTTTTCTTCAACCCTAACTCTCCAAGCTAGAAATCTAACAACCTTATTGATTTTACAGAAAATATGATGAAAAACTCCCTCAATATCCTATATAGCTCACAGGAACATTTTTGAATGATTCTTTCCAACAAAGGCCTAACAAATACTTGATGTTCTCCTTAACTCTTTTACAAGTCCTTCTTCCTTACTAATAGAATATTCAAGAGTAGAGAAGAGACCAATATATATGAAATCTAAATAGATTCTCCCAGCCACATTAATATAATATCTATAGAGAAAAAATATCTTATATAAAACTTGACAAATTTGCTAACCAAACTGTTAGTCTATTAATAATTTTGTAATAAAATATTATTTTTATTTTTATTTAGTTTTATATGTAAAAAAATTTAAAAAATATATTCATTTAGTATATTAAAACTAGAATAGGCAAAACCATTAAGATAAGCAATTGCATTGTATTGATTTCTACATCTCATTATATGATTGTAATTTATTCTCAATAGGAAGAAATTTTTTAAGGGCATATTGGTCTTTCTAGGATCAAATCTCCTTTTCCTACCCCATTTCTTTTTTCTTCCTCGTGCAGCAGCTGTACTTCACCTCCTATTCAGCCTTCTTTCTCTTCTTTTCTCTCTTTCTTCTATTTTTGCATCCCATCTCCTAACCTTTTCTTTCTTATTCATCCATCCTATTGCCAAGTAATCTTCCTTTTTTGTTCTTCTACATTACTGCTTGTTGTTTGGGTGTTAGTAGTGTGGTATTGGTCCGTTTGGAGTGTCCCAACCTTTCCTTTTTCTTTCGGTCACTCCTTGAGGTAAATCTTAAGGCCTCTAGCCTTTTAATTGTTCGGTATTTAAGAGAGATTAGCAGATTGCTTGTTATTAGGGATTAAGGGTGGAACTTAGGGCCTAATTTGGGGATTTTTAGGATTTAATGGTGTTTAGAATAAATTGGGTTCATAAAAATATTGTTTGATAATATTGAATGGATAGAGCCTGCACTTCAAAAGGGGAGCTTATTGGAGCAAGAAAATGGGAGATTTAATGGTGTTTAGAATAAATTGGGTTCATAAAAATATTGTTTGATAATATTGAATGGATAGAACCTGCACTTCAAAAGGGGAGCTTATTAGAGCAAGAAAATGGGAGATTTCTTATGTAGTTTTGAGTAGCTGATGTCTATTGTGCTATTAAGTATTTTAAAATTTTAAAATTTATTATTTTCATTTATTTGTAATGTCAATAAATATTCTTAGCCTATTTTTTTTTGTATTAACCTATCTGATAACTGCCAGAGCTACTAAAATTTATTTTACTGATGTTTTATATTTTTAAAAATTCTCTAAAATTTATTTTATGTCTATAATAGCTTTAAGAACTCTTAGGGCAAACATTTTCTTTAAGTCTTCATTGTGATGTTCATAGAGGTGCCAATATGCTTAATTATAAAATAAGAAACTGTTAAATTGCTAGTACTTGTTAAGTAATGAATAATGTTTTGTTTGGTTGATAAAAAAAAATGTAAGAGTTATATTGGAATAATATTCAAGATGAATATATGTTAGAGATTGTTGAAAATATACATGAAAAGCTTAGTTAAAACCCTATAGCTAATAGTAGTAATTGTTAGCCTTTGTGCACCTTGATTGGACTCCAGCTAGTAGGGGAGTTACTAATCCTATGTTATGTTTGCTTGGAATTGGAATAATAAAGAATATTTAATTATATCAATATGCTAGGAGCAAAGTGCCACAGACTCTAAGAATGTTTGGGAGTCACCTTTAAAGTCTTGAGTATTATTTGACATTGTTAATATGATGAGAGCAAAGTTCCTCATAAATTGAGAATGTTAAGGGCTACCTCTTAAGTCCTAGATATCTAACTTAAATAAAGACTAAGTTTTGACTTAAATTCTCTAAAAATTTTGAATTACTAAGAAGTTTGAAAATTAAATTTTGCATGATTAGATATATTTAAATGTCAAAATCTATCGTTAATATGGTTATTTTGTATTATATGTTCACTAATAATATATGTTATTTTATACTTGTGAGAAGTTTAAATCTAAAATTATTATTAAATTCAAAGTGTTTGTAATCCACATAATAAAATTTTAGTTATTCAAATGCAAATACTCTGGATAGTAAGGTAGCCATATGCATTTTCATTGGATGTGTCCTGAAATCATATTTTTCATTCACAAGGATCTATTTTACTCAAGGTTTTGAAAACCAAACTGGTTACTGAACTGATCGAGGTACTGATTCAAGGTTTAATAGGTATATATATATATATATTTAATTATATATATATAATTAATTATAATAAATATATATTACTCAAGGTACTGATCTATTTTACTCAACCGTAGTCGAAACGGAATATAATTAAATATATATTTATATTTATATATAAATATAGGTATATATATATATATTTAATTATATATATATAATTAATTATAATAAATAAATTGGTATATATAATTAATTATATATATATATTTATAATTAAATAGGTATATATATATATATATACACTAATAAAATAAATAAAAATTAAACAAATACAATACAAATCAATAATAAAATTATTTGAAACATAAAAAAAATAGTGTTATAAAGCAAAAAAATATTACATTCATATAAGCAACACAACATTAATCCATATATCAATATAGCAAATAAATTAACCAAAATAAATATAATTCATATAGTTTATAATCTACAGTCTTACACTAATACAATATTAATCCACCATCAATCATAGTTAATCATACTAACAAAAACAATCTTAAACAAGTAAACAACAAAAGTCATCAAAAGTAGTCCTAAAAAAGTTCATAAATTAAACCGAATTATCATAATCAGTATTAATTTGTTAAATATCTTCATCAAAAAGATCATCTTCTTATTCATCTCCACCATCATGATCATCATCAAATGAAGGCTGGTTCAGGCATACTAAATTCAGTATCAATATCTCCGCCTTCTAATAAAATAAAAGATTTAGTTCTAACAAAATAAAAGATTTAGTTAATAGTAATACATAATGTCAATGGTTTTATATAGAACTATAAGAATAAGACTTACCAACATGATAAGAAGGAATGACATTGTCTTGATAGATTAAACTTTCAATCTCTTCATTAGCAAACTCTAGCTCAGGATCTTCTTCCATCACCCAAAAGTCAACAATGTCAATACTTTCATAATCAATTGGATTATAGGCCCTTTTCTTTCAATGCAACCTGGAATAAATAAATAAAGTATTATAATAATTTTTCAGCTTACTAACCTAAAGTTTTAAACATAATAAATGACGTCATTAATATAGAGGTGTTAAATACTTAAATTATTAATATGCCTAGATTTAAGCCGTAAGTTATGAGTTACATACACAAAATCATTGAGTCTTTAATGCTTTAGCCTATTCCTCCTTTTAGTATGAATTTGTTTAAAAAGACTCCAATTTCATTCACTTTCTTGAGGAAGAAGCTGTTTGACTAAGGACACGATATGTTATCTTTTTCAAATATGGAGTACTAGTGCCAAACAATGTCCACCATTGATCTACATAGATATGAATATAATTCTCAACATCAACTATCAATTATATTTTATAAGTTTTAAAATATTAAAACAAATCAGCATATAAAATTGCTTACTCAGTTAAAGCTTCTTAGCTGCTTTCAAAGCATTTAGCTTATCAAAACTTTCCTTGCATTCCTGATACACCTGTATCTCCTTTATTGCTTTAATTGGATCACTGCAAAGACTTTTTATATTAAGCAAGTTAAGTAAACCTTGCATGACCTTATGCTTCTTAATGAATTTCTCACTATAAAAGAAAGCAAGATTTAAAAATAAGATACTGCATGAAGATTTTGTTGTAAGTGCTTATCCCATCGAGCCTTAATGATTTCTGTATAAGGCTTGTACAAGTTTTTCCTATTCTTAAACATATGCTTGATAGCATTTTTTAGCCCTTTGCATACCTTCATATACATATCCCAATGAAGGTTTTCCTCAGCATCCATATTCAACAATCTAATTAAAGGGCTTAAAGCGAGATGCCAAAACTTATTATTCAAGATAATATCACTAACAGTTTTCCACTAACACTTTTTACCTAGCTTGTGTCCAGTGAAAGTGTTTGTCTACAACCAAAGCTTGCAAGTCTTCTTTGTGTTCATAAATACTTTTTAAAAGTAATAAAAACAGTAGCAAAACAGGTAGCTCCTAGACGAACAACTTCCTTACAACCTGGCCTTTTTCTAAGTTAAGACAAAAACACCATATGATTGTAAACAAATATAGTTATCTTTGAAGTACAGGATGCAAGGTTAACTATATGGGACATGCCGCTAATATCTTTCAGAATGAGATTCATGCAATGGGCAGCACAAGGAGACTAAAAAATATATTCATATTTATCATGAATAAGTCTCCCAATTACTACATAATTGGCTGCATTGTCAGTCACCACATGCACAACATTACTAGACGTAACCCATTCAATAACATCAACAAACAAGTTAAATAATGTTGTGGCATTTTTCACCATATCTAAAATATCAACAGATTTCAGAAAGGACATAACAGCAGGATAATACACCAAAAAATTAACTAGAGTTTGTTGCCTTTGATCAGTCTAACCATCAGTCATAAGTGTACAACCAGTTTCTTTCCATAAGCTCCAAAAACTATCAACTAGCTGACACTCCTTCTTAAGATCCCCAACAAGTGAACCTCATTTCATCATAAGATAGACCTTTAAAACCTAGTCAAATAGCAGTAATACCATCCATTGTAGCATGAAAATAAGGTGATTAAATTACATTAAATGGAATGCTGGCATCAACAATCCATCTGGTTATTGCTAATTTAGCCTTATATATATGACCTCTTTTCTAGCAAAAACACTTTTTAAACTTGGTTGGGCTCCTGGAGTTGTCCTTAGTACAAAATAGTTATCAATTAGTTGGGAAGCACTTGCTTTTTTCTTGTCTTTGTCTCTAATACGTTGCATCTTAGTTGGTGGAGGAGTAATCTCTTGTTCTTCTTATTCCTCTGCTTCATCATAATCATCACCAAAGCTCACTTTATCATCCTTATTTTTTTTTATTTGTTCCAAATGTGCTAACATTTGACATTTAACATCATGAGAAAACTTTTTTGCACGAAGCTATTTGTCATTGTTTTCCTTCAAGATGCTGCTGCATCCTATTAATCCCTCATTCTTTATATCGTGTCAAACAAAACATACATGTGTACACTAGCTTTCCATTTACGTGAGCTAAATTAACATATTTCTATACTAGATCACTTTTCCCACGACTAGAACCTGAGGAGGATTGCTGGTCAACAGTATTGCTTTCTCCTGTTTGATTATTAGAGTTATCCATATCTGAAAAAAATAAAATTACAAAATCCACAACTCTAACTGATTTGGACATGGGCATTTAATAATTAGCATACAAATCAAATGTAACAAATCTAAATCAATGCTCTGGAAGAATAACTAATAAGCTTATGAGCCAACAACACAACACAGAACAACTATGAAAAATAGCAATCAACATCACAAAGTCGGCGGCGGTGGTGGTGGTGGCTGGCAAGCCAGAACTGAAGGTCCGAAGGTGGAATCTCGTCGCGGATGGCGCGGCGATGGTGGAAGTTTCCACCGATGGTGGCGGCGGCGGAACGGATAGCTTGAAGGTGGAAGTTCGACGGTGAAAGTTCGCTTGATGATGATGGTAGAAGCCGTAGCTGTGGAAGCTTATCGGGTTGGAGGCTTGCACAGACGGCGTTGCGGTTAGTCGCTCCGGAGGTCGCTCAATGACGAAGGTGGGGAGGGAGTCGGGGGCGGAGGCGGACGTGGGACGCGAGAGCTGCGGATTGCTAAGGCAGATGCTAAGGCGGGATGCAAGAGCTACGGAGGCTGACGCGGAGACGGGGTGCGGGAGTTGCGGACTGCAGAGCAGAGGCAGACGCTGCTGGCTAGGGTTTTCAACCCTCCAACCCCAAAACGACGCTGTCAACTTTTTTTTTTTGTAAAAACGCAAACAAAACGACGTCGTTTAATTTAGCAGCGGTTCAAAAAAAAAAAGGATCAGAATCGTTAGCTGCACGGATCGGTACCAGGTTGACCAGGTAAGCCGGTTTGGAATCGGTTCACAGGTTTTTGACCCTATCGATTCTAGGAGGTCGCCCAAACTGGTAAAGGGACCGGTTCTAGGTCCGATCGATTGAACAGGCAGGTCCGGTCCAGTTTTCAAAACTTTGATTTTACCTTATTATTAAACATGATTTATTATGTAGTCTTTACCTTGAAAAAAATTTTGAGCACTTGAATTTATCAATGTTTATCATTTCATTGTTATTATTGCCACTTTTTCTTTCTTCTCTTTATTAAGATAAAAGTGACAAATTTTATTTTAAATTTTCTTATTCTATAAAACATTATGCCTTTGCTTGTCTCATTTCTGATGCAATAGATTTTAGTTATTCACTAAGTTATATAACTTACTTTGTGTTTCTGTATTTTTCCCAAATAAAGGGAAAGAGGTCACATTCAGTTCAGTTCCTCCTCCTAGTTAAGTCCATCATTTGGGTGAGCCTGTATTGGTTATTAGTGGGCTTGTTTAAATTCCCTTATATATGTATATATGTTTTGTAAATAGGGAATTATTCATGATTTTTTTGTATATCTAGAGTTACTCCATGATCCACAAGCAGGATCTATACCTATATATACATTGTTTTGTTGTAGTTTGTTATTTCCTATTGAGGTCCCTATGTGATGGACCATATTATATGATTAAGTAGGATTTGTACCTAAGCATGTTTCATAATAGGATTTATGATTATCCCATGATATATAATTGATTTGATTTGAAATCTTCTATTAGTGTTTTTCTAATCGTAAAATTCTTTGACGTTGAGTTTTTAAGGAAGACTCTATCTAATTTTTTGCAAAATTGTATGCATTTTTTTCAATTTTGGTAAAATTCTTCTAAAGACTTGCTAAGTTAGCTAGTCCAATCTATGTACCAGTCATGGCCCTATATGTGGGTCGTGACTTGTCCAACATATTTCATCCATGAGTCAAGGGATGTGAACTTTCTTGCTACAATTGTCAAGGATCGACGAAGATTAGTAACTTATATTGGTAATACCCAATTATCAAGTTCAGAACCTCAAATCTGTTTGTGTTTATTTCATAGTTAAAATATTATCAGCAACTCAAATTCTTAACATTTACTTCTTTTTCCTCTTATATTTCTCTTAATAAAGGATAGTTGTTGACACGTATAAGTAGCCACACGAAGTCTACACCAAAACTATACGATAATTATTAATTATAGCTATATTCATGAAATATATAAATTTCATCCAATTACAAAGTTTATTTTCATATACTAATTAAGATTGGCTGAAAGGAAATATATCCTGATAATACAAGCACACATATATCCATATTTCTATGGAGTGCTATACTTTTAACTTTAGTGTATGTTTAATAAAAAAATAAAAATAAAAATTTATGAATAAATTTAATATATAAAATTATATATAAAATTTATTTATAAATTTTTTATCTTCTATTTACTTTCATAACATACTGGCACTTAATAATGAAACAAATTAGGAGTAAAATGGCATGATAACAATGCCGCGTTCTCATAAAAGTTTAATTTGATTTATTTGGTTAGCCATGACAGTTCTGAGTATAGGACCTTGTCCTCTTCTTGAGTTGACCTGCAAGGCTGCAACGGTTGACGTTTGAGATGACATGGAAATTGTTGAGAAAGAGACAAGTATACTCCTTATTATTTTTGACGTTTGTATACTCCTTATTATTATATTAGGCTAAATTATATTATTTTAATTTTTTAAAAATTTATTTAATATTAATTTAATTCTTTAAAGATATGTGATATTAAATTAATTATCTAAAAATTAAAGTAATATTAAAATATTCTTTTAAAGATAAATAAAATCATATTAATTTTTTAAATATTTAAAATAACATTAAAATTATCTTTTAAAATAGTCATTCAAAAAAATTATTTTGATATCATTTTAAATATTTAAAAAATTAATTTAATATTATATATATTTAAATGATCAAATTAATATCAAATATTTAAATGATCAAATTGATGTCAAGTAAATATTTCGAGGACCAAAATGATAATTTAATTAATATATTATAATACTGTTAAAATTAAAGTGAAATCATTCAAAAGGTATAATAATATCTATAGACACTTCCTACCAACATGTGTTAGTCTAAGTGAAAGTGACTTGGATCCGTTAAATATTATGTCCAGATTTCGATTCCTGATAGATGTGAATAAAGCATGTGCCTTTGGCAAGCTTCTCCCAACAATTCTATTTGCAATGCTTCGATGTATGAAGTTGTGTGATTGTATTTAAATTTTTTCCTAAAAATCTAATCCTAATCAAGAAGGTAACTGAGGTAATTTGACACCTCTAAAATGAGGTTAAGATATGTCTAAATATGTGTAAAAGAACCCCTAAGTGATGAGCAAAGAAAGTAAAAACAACATAAACAAGAATGTAAAGATGGCCTTCTCGATCATCTGGGCGCCAGCTTTTGGTGCCCAGGTAGTGGGATGGCTGAGATTGAGCGCTTAAGCGCCTAGAGGCCAGTGCCTGAGGGCCAGTGCCTGCTCAGGCACTGGCCTGGCCAAGACAAGGCTTGATTATGTGTCCTAGGAGCTCAGGCGAAGGAATCCTAGCGCCTAGGCAGTGACATGGCTGAGAGTTCTTGCTATTTTACCTAGAAAGAAATCAAGTTTGTGAATCCAATTGGGTTATAATATGGATTTAGATAATCTATGGTTAATTAGACCTTGTTTCCTTAATCTAAAATAGCTTTAAAAGCCATGAGTAACTATGAATCACACAACTAAAACATGATGTTATTCCATGAATATAGTTTAAACACTAAAGCTTATAACAAATAAACCAACCTTGTGTTTGGGAATCTAGAAATGTTATTGAGAAATAAGTACGCAAGTTTTTAAAATTAAGTTTTTAGAAGGGAAGGATAATCATTAGGAGTCGTTTAATCACTTAATAATGCTTAGCTCAATTAAGTTAATTAAGTATGCTTATAACACAATACTTATAAGGTAGGATGTTACAGCTCGGGCATTAGCTAATCATTTTTATAACTCAAAGTATTTTTGTTTGGGTATTAAGCACACATAAATCTCATAGTAATGTAGTCATTTATCATATAGTGACATACCAAGTATTCTTCTTAGTATCTCTGATATTTAAAAATATATTATCAAAATATTAACAGCATAATTTATACATGTAATCATAGTATAAAATATTAAAATTATAAATATGGATAGAAATAAGTGAAATGCTCAAGACATATGAGTACCACAAAAATATAATTAACTCAAGATATCAAAATTGTGCAGTAAAATATAGCCATTCAAAAATTGAAGTATTTAACTCTAAGCTCATAAATCATATTACGTATAACAATAACATAATATAAAGTATAGTAAAATCACCATTATAAGTTTTTAAAAATAAATAAATAAAAGCAGGATAATACTAGAACAGTAACTCAAAAGCATTATAAATACTCATAGAGTACACAAGAATTATAATAAAGCAACACTTCTTTTTCTAACATTACCAAGATAATAAATTTTAGCAAATATCTCTCTCACTTCCAGAGACTCTTTATTTTCACCTTCTGCTGCTACCTTCGAAGGCCTCTATTTATGGAGGCCTTATGCATGTAGTGTCATAAATTTGCATGCAACTTTTTCTTCTAGCCTATGCATAAGCAAAAAAAAAAAACTTTCGCTTTGTTCGTCTGCATGTTACCTTTAATGTCATTTCTCTTATGGCTTTTCCATCCCCTCCCCAATTTCAATCTTCCTAACTAACATATTTAATATATTGTTTCCTTCTTTTCTTTTTTTAAGTTGAAAATATGTTATGACATGTCAAGACTATCTTGGTCAATCTTGATAGGCCTCCTTTCATTCGTACCCATAACAAAGAATTTCATTTCGAATGACAATCTTAGGGACACGACCGAAAATCGAAAAATTAATACTTCATAATATTTTTTTACAGATACGCTAACACATAATTAAATAATATTATAAAAAAATTTGTATTGTAATGTGATTTGACACTTTTATAAAAGAGAAATAAAAAATAACTAGTTAAAATACAAAGAGTAATTTATGTTTATAGGAAAAAATTGGTTAGTATGAAATCTTAAGAATGTTTGACATGTTCTTCTTTTTTTTCTAATCTTTTTTTTTGGTTTATCGATATATTCTTTTAAAAATTAGTAGATCAAGTATATGTTTAAATTAATTTATTTTATATTTAAAATAATTTATAATTAAATTTTTTTAAAAAAGTAATTATTTTTTAAAAATAAACAATTACCATACATGGACCAACATGAATTAGTTATTGAAAGATACTTTAAGTTCATGTACCACGAAACTAATGAGAACCGGTACAAAGCTTGGCCTATGGCCGGCTATGGCTCAATAGGAACTTCTATCTCAGCCCAAGTTCAATTGGACGAAACAATTTATAAACCAAATCATGCGAACTAAAGGACCAACACAGAGTTGGCTTACTAGTATTTATATATAATATATTAACTGATTGTTAGGCTTGTGTCTAAAAGTATACAATTACGATAAAAATAATTGATTTTAAGAGTAGTTGATGTATTTGGTTACTTTGAGAAAATTAATTCTCACAAATTTTTAGATTGTAGAATTGATTTTGAAAGGAATAGAATTTTTTTGCTTCACTAATACATAAAATTAATTCTAAGTGTAAAATTCATAAAATTTTCAAAATTATACCTATAATTATATTTTAAAAAGTGATTTTAAAAATATCATACCAAATGCAAATAAATCGTCCTTGTATAATAAGATTGGTTTTTTGAAAATTCATGGTTTTTATATTTGATGTTCCACTGAAAAATTAGAATATATAAGTACATATTTCTAAAATTAGTTTTTTAAAATGAATAATGATGAAACCTACTTGTATAGATACATTATTTATTATAGATATATATCATGTGTAAACTCATATTAAATTTTACTTGAGTACACATAGAGCTGTGAAAAGAGCCAATTGAGTTAACAATTTTTTTTCTAATCGGATTGCTAAAAGATAGTTCAAAATAAAACTTTGACTTGGGTATATTGAAGACAAATGTTGTATTATTGAAGTTAAAAACAATTAGCACAAAGGCATAAATGAAAGGAACAGGAAAAAAATGAAATTATTTTAAGAAATAAAATAATAAAAAAAGTATAAAGACAATTTAATAAGTTTCATTTTCTCAGATTATGATTTATTTTAATAAAAATAAAGAGTAAACGATGAAAAAATTAATAAAAATAAAGAGAGTGAATATGAAAGGTTATGAAAAGTATATTAAAATTTTCTTTATATGTAAATTGATAACTTTTTACTAAAGTAAACCAACTTACGTGTTATTTTTAATCAAAAATTCTTTTAATTAATTTTGTGTTTGCTTAATGGACACTGAGCAACTTGCAAAAGATAACAGCTCAAATAATACTTTCAAAATTAGTACGGTTCATAATTTCAGCAAAAAAAAAAAAATGAACAAACACCATGGGATTTGAGGCAAAGAATTATGAACCGACCGTTGAACTATCCAACGGTCAAGATTCAACAGAGAATATGAAATTGTCTGATAGAAAGAGCAATGAAATTGTGTGTGTGTGTGTGAGAGAGAGAGAGAGAGAGAGAGAGAGACAGAGGGAGAGAGCAATTGTGAGATAAACTGTCATCGGCGACGGTTCAAATGGAGGTGGCGACCACCGACACAGTGACGCGGAAGGAAGAGAAGACCCAGGTGGTTCAAGAACTCAGGAAGCAAATTCATAGAAATGTCATCACAAAAATTTCTGCTTTTCATTCATTCGGTAATCCCAATGGGTTTTCGTTCCTTTTCTTTTCTGGGTATTTGAATTGCTTTGGGAAACAATGCGTTTCTACTTGTGGGCATCTAAGTTTTGAAGTTCAATGCCGATTCTTTATGATTTCTGAACTTCTTCAAGTTTTAGGCTGTAAGAACATGTGCTTTTTAGTGTGAATATTTTGTAGATTATTTCATTCTTTTCAGTTTCCAAATTTTCACTCAGAATTTGTTATCATATTCTTTCCTTGATTATTTGTTTATTTGGGGATATATCAGTTACCTGAATCTCCTATGTGGCTTTTATCATTGGAAGCTCTATTTGATTATTCTTTAGATTGCTTTCTAAGGTTTAGTGTAGTGCTCGTTGGATTTTCCATGGTAAAGGTTCTTCAAGATTGTCTTCCGATCCGATCCTAGGTCTCTTTCTTGGATTGTAGTCTCCAGGTGTTTCTGTCATCGATGTTCTCGACTCTTGGAGGTGTTTCGGGCAGTAACTTTCAAGAACAAGAGCCATATATGGCTTCTAGACCTATAGGGGCTCTGCAGGAACAACCCATAGGTATGGTGACCTTGTTTTAATGATTCTAAACTGTTTTCTGGTTTTTGTTTCTGCTTTTATTTGGTATGCTTTTCTTGGTCATTTTCAGATTTGGGTTTTGATTTTTCTGTTTCGTTTGGAACTTTGGATTGTTTCTTTGACTTTAACATGAGGGGTTCTGGAAACATCTGCAGATTTCTAGTTTTCATGATATTTGATTTCGCAGTGCCATGGGTGATTATTTGATGATTTTCGATTTCAATCTGTTTTCTGTTTTCCCTTGAGTTATGTTAAGTGTTTGAATGAATACCCAATTCATCTCTTGCTATCTCTTCACTTAGAATTCCTTTTCCTTTTCATTTTTCGGTTCATATATAGACAGTTGAAATATGCAATAAGATCCTAATTTTCCTTAGAACTCATTAAACTGTACAAGAGAATTCTCTTGGGGAAACCTACTTGCTGTACGCTATGTCTATAACATTCAAATTTCTATAAATAATTATGTATGGAAGCACCACCAACATTTCTAGATCAGGCTTTCCCATGTGAACCTCCTCTGTTGGGACAATAACACTGTTTTTCTTAGGATGCGTAGAAAACCAATGATGCCATTGGTATCTTAATGCAACAAAACACTTACAAACTCTTTGGACCCAGGCTAAAGCCTATGTATCCCACTCTGTTAGCCATTCTTCTTAACTGTGATGAGTCCCTGGACCAGCATAGCACTTCAGAAATTGCCTATTCATTATTCTTCATGCCCTCTATTCTCTTATGGATGAAAAAGAAGGGGATTTTGTTTCTTCCTCAAAAAGGGCTAGCCAAGCTTGCTATCAAAATCAATGAGAACGGAAATATTAATGGTTGATGCCAATGCAGATTCAATTTTTTTTGTATATTGTGGTGGAAGTTCAAATTTAAGTATCGGAAGAAAAAATTAGAGACTTGCTTCCCTGTATTCTCTGTTCTCTCTCTAATTCAGTCTAATGTTTCACATTTTCATTTCTTCTATCTTCTGAATGGACTGTAACTGTTGTTCTAAGTTCTAATCTCTACTTAGTTTGCAGAGAACAACCACTTAGAATTAGAATAACTAAATTGTTCATGCAAAATTTTAACTACGTCATGACCACCTAGATTTTCTATTCATGCTTATGTGACTTGATTACTTGATCATGTAGTATGTAATAGTTTTTAAAACTATATATATAAGTTTTTTATACTCACATTGTCATTTCTTTTCAATTTCCAATCGAAGTTAGGGTATGAAAGCATGAGCATTTTTTGGTAGGTCTCTGCATTTATAGTAGCTTGGTTTCTACTTGTAACATTCTTGCTTTCTATTGTATCATGGTGTTTGATTATTTTTTTTCTAGCATTTACAAGGTCATTAGTAGAATTTGGAATGTCTTTTGGTATATATAATTTATTATTAGGATTTCCACTTGTCATAATGATTAGTTTAGTAATGACAAGAAATGTTGATTGGTTTCTAACAAGCAAAGCGTTGATTGGTTCCTAACAATCAAAAGCCTCTTGCAAACATGTATTGCCATATTTTACTGCTCTACTTGCGATATTCCATTTTAGCTTCACTCTCCTCTCTCACTTCACTGTCTCTCTTAGGTTCTCTTATTTTTCTATTTTCATTACATTGCAATTAGGCAATTTATCAAACAGTATATTACCTTTTTATTCCATTTTAGCTTCACTCTCCTCTCTCACTTCATTGTCTCTCTTAGGTTCTCTCATTTTTCTATTTTTATTACATTTCATCTTTTTTTTCAAGAAAATAAAGGTGCCTATATACTGTTTGATAAATTGCCTGATTGCAATGCTTAGTTTATGCATATGTGGTTTATTATATTATTCCCTATAAAATTTTGAGACATAATCTTGGCCTTTTTGAATATTTTTCTGTGAAAGTTTGCATGTCCTTGTGGTTGCATGGGATTATTTTTATTTTGAATGTCCAACGATATAATTTCTTTAGTATTCTCCATTTTTATTTTTTGTTTTTCAGCATCTTGTGCAATTTGGACTAAATAAATATGTTAACTGATTGTATTTGTTTTTCATTGTTTCTGAATGGTTTCCTTTGCATTAACTAAACTTGGGTTCTTTTCCTAGCAGCTTTCTCATCAACTATTTGAACGTGATATTTTCATTTTTTTCAATTTAAAACATGGCTTGTGTGCAGCTAAAAATACTTGATGTTTTCTAGTTAGAGTGACAACTTCAACGAAATATGTGCCTTTTGTCTTTTGGCAGGAAAAGTGTCTCTTTTCCTCATCTCTCTCACAAAAGGTTTGACACTAGAAGGATAAGTGTGTCCTTTAGGTTCTTCACACATGTCTTCTTGCTTGATGTTTCTTTTTGGATGTTTTCTTATGAATGAATAAATTCAAGCACATGTCTTCTCTCTATGTTCATCTATTTGATTAAGAAAATTTGTAGGGTTAGTGGTTAGGGTTTAGGAATCCTAGCGTTTGTAATGAAGTTAGAGTTAGCATTGAGGAATTAGGACTTAGCATTTAGAGTTAGCGTTTGAGTTTTTTTTATGGTTATTGTTTATGGCTTTCGTGGTTAGTGGTTTGCGATTAGGGTTAAGAAAATTTGTAGGGTTAGTGGTTAGGGTTTAGCAATCCTAGCGTTTGTAATGAAGTTAGGAGTTAGCATTGAGGAATTAGGACTTGGCATTTAGAGTTAGCGTTTGGGTTTTTTTATTGTTATTGTTTATGGCTTTCGTGGTTAGTGGTTTGCGATTAGGGATTAGCAACTTAGAGTAAGTAAGGTTTAGGAGTTAGCAATCCTAGCATTTGTAATGAAGTTAGAGTTAGCATTGAGGAATTAGGACTTTAGCATTTAGAGTTAGCGTTTGAGTTTTTTATGGTTATTGTTTATGGCTTTCGTGGTTAGTGGTTTGCGATTAGGTATTAGCAACTTAGAGTAAGTAAGGTTTAGGAGTTAGCAATTAAGGTATTAGCAACATTTATAACAAATTTCCTAATACCTAAGATCTCTAAACCTACTAACAAATTTCCTAATTCCTAAACCCTAAACCTACTAACCCCTACAACCTAAACTTGAAATCTCCCTTCCACTACCTTAACCCAAAACCCTAACAATCATTAGCCCAAATCCTAAACTATTTTGATTCATAAATCCTAATCCCTCACATAAATATAAGTAATATAATACTCTAAACTCGTAAACACCTATTCCTAAACCTACTAACCCTTACAACCTAAACTTGAAATCTCCCTCCACTACCTTAACCCAAAACCCTAATAATCATTAGGCCAAATCCTAAACTATTTTGACTCATAAATCCTAATCCCTCACATAAACATAAGTAGTATAATACTCTAAACTCGTAAACACATATTCCTAAACCTCAAATCATCAACTAAAGCCACACAACATACGACCTAAATCATAAACCCAAAACACCTAACCCCTACCCTAAACATTAACAACACTCTAAACCACCTTGACTTACGTAAACCGTACACTCCTACCCCAAACTTAAATCCCTATATGCCCCAACTTAAATGGTCTTAAGCAATAAGCCATGCACCCTAAGACACAAATCATAAATCCCCTAGCCATACAACCTGAAACCCTAAAACTCCTAACCATTGAAGACTAACCCTTAGCCACTAAGCCAAAATCCTAAACCATGATCTCTAAACCCTAATCCTAAACTTCCAAAATAGTATACAACCTAAGTTGTAACCTTCATAACCTAGACCAAGAACCCCTAACCATTAAGCATGCCTTAACCCTTGACCACCTTAATCCTAAAGCTTATAGAACCCTAAGAGTAAGCTAGTAAGCCAGGCCTTAAACCCTATAACCACTAAGCCAAATCCTAAACCATATTGATGTCTAAACCCTGATCCTCAGCTCCCTAAATAGTATACAACCTAAGCAGTTAACCCCTAAATCAAGAACCCCTAACCTTAATTTTGCCTAAGGCCTTAAGCTTACGCCTTAACCCCTAAACCACCTTGACCTCCCTAATCCTAAACCTTAATTTTGCACAGAGATTACATGTTGCCAAGAGAATTTGGAGTATTTAATAAGAATCCTAAAGCTTAGAAAACCCTAAGAGTAAGCCAAGCCTTAAACCCTATAACCACTAAGCCAAATCCTAAACGATATTGATGTCTAAACCCTGATCCTCAGCTCCCTAAATAGTATACAACCTAAGTAGTTAACCACTAAATCAAGAACCCCTAACCTTAATTTTTCTAAGGCCCTGAGCAGTAAGCCTTAACCCCTAAACCACCTTGACCTCCCTAATCCTAAACCTTAATTTTGCACAAAGATGACATATTGCCAAGAGAATTTGGAGTATTTGATAGGAATCTAGAACTCTCTGGGATGTTCTAGAAAATTTTATGTACATATCAACCATGACACTTGGACTTTCTCAACCTCTTGAGCAAAGATTAAGTCAACCTCTTATTCACTATGCCATACAAATAGTAGGCTTTAATGGATGGTGGAGATTATCCCACCTCCTTACAAATGTTGGTAAAAGATGAGACTCGAGAATGGGGTTTTAGGGGGTTGAATCTAGTAGGTTGAATGTTGAATAGGGTTTTCTGCATAAATATCTAAATATTTTAGATGTAAGGAGGTGCGAAAAATGATTTCCAAGAGGTTGAAAAGGTCTTGAACGATGATGAGGAAAACAAGCATGCAGTACTTAGTGAAGTTGAAGGGATTGCTAGCATAAAAAGTAGTTTCACTGGCTTTAAGTTAAGATCGAAGACACTCAACTAGAAAAAACTTTAGGAGAGGAGCGTAGCCAAGTTCAAACTGATTTGCTTTGACCTCATGATCATAGTATTCTGGTACTGCTTGAGACTTGCACAAGATGCACTATTGTTGACAAAATTTCCTGTAAAGCACAAGTATTTAGAGTTATTGAAAATGGGAATGGGTATTTTGCTCTTATGACAGAATGAAGATAGACCTAATATCAAACAACTTTTAGGCTAGCAATTGCCTTGTCTACTGGGGGGGGGGGAGAATTAGGGCTAGATGAAATATTGCATATAGAAAGTAGGAAGTGAAGTTTGTGAGGCAGAAATGTGAGATTGCCCTCAGAATCCTAGTCTGTCTGCTTTCCTGCCTTTCTCTTCTCGATTTTCTTTCCGATCATCTGAACCATCCTCCTATTCGTTCACTGAGCAACAAACCCAACCTATATCAAACAATATCTTCGATGAAGAAATCTACTTCGAGGATATCAACCAAGATATTGATAATTGGAAAATTTCCAAAATACCAATTAAAGAATTATATAAACGCCAAGGAAATTCTTTTTTAGTTCTGATTATATAGTTAGAATAGTAGAAGAGAAAATTCCTCTTAAATCAGGAGAAGATGATGAATTTCAACTTCTTTCCAAAAAATCAATCTTAAAACACAAACAAAAATACAAATTTTTTCATATAAGAAGTGTCCAAGTTGCTATTAAACCTCTAATCAGAGAAGCAATAAATGCCTCAGTTCTTCTTTGTCTAAGAGATTCTAGGTATAACAAATTCCAGGATTCTCTCTTAGGAACCGTAGAGAATTTCAATTTCAACTGTTATCTAGACCTCATAGAAGCCTCATAGATAGGAACATCATGGATGTTTTACATCTAGATGTACGAATCTTCGACTCAAACATGAAACAAGGGACTATCCCACTCTCTTTAATCTACAGAGTTCAATATAAGGTTATGAACTCATCTATGTTAAGGGTACTTAAACTAAAAAACAAGAAAGGAGAAACTACATTGTTTCTCACTGATTTCTCCAAAGCCAATGTCACTATACCAAAAAAATACTCTGGAACGAAGTCAAATTCCCACAAAAATGGACACTAGAAAAGGCAACACCTCCCTTACCTAGAATAACTCCTAACTTCAAAGAAATCAAACAATTCCAATGTGGAAAAGTAGAAATAACTTTTGACAGACGAAACTCTTTTAGCTCAAGTAGCTCAATTAGATCTGACGACTTTAGATCTGAAGATTTTAGGTCAGCAGTTTCTAAGAGATCTCTCTCCACAACTCCAACATCAGCATCAAACCTTGAACTTAAAGGACTAGATACTTCATCAAACCTACGTAGACCAACATATGAACCAGCGGTTGATGATGACCACCAGTTTCCTTAGGGCTTCATTATAGATAAGGAAGCCCTAAGGAAAGACTTTATTCCAAGGAATGGACTCCTCAAAAGGAATGATTTTTCCACAATTATCAGGGTACAAACCAAAAAATATTCAAGAAAAATTTTATGAATTCCTTAACAAAGTTAAGATGAATATCCCATTTTTTAACTGGTTTCATGCTTACACTGTCCAAAATAGCCTAGATTATCCTTGGCAAACTCAGCCTATAGGAACTAGGGCAACCGACATAAATATTGTCTTACACCTTAACGAAGGTGAGATGGTCCAAACTGAGCTACCTCTAACAAAACAGTTTCAACTCCCAAATATTAGAGATGAAAAACAAAACCCAGTAATGACCACTCCCTTCAAAACTAAAAATGAAGATGAGCCTATTACATCAAAAGATATTAAAAGTCTTATGGAACAATCAAACTATACAAACAAATTACCTCCAGATAATAGGAGAAAAAATCAAATCTACCATACAAATTGAACTAGCAACATCCAAACCACAAAACTCAAAGAAAATCTTGCAAAACTAAAACAAACAAACCCCTCGAGAAAAAGAACCTCCTCATCAAAATTAATGAACAATTAACTTTGTTAAACACAGTTGCCCCAGAAACACCACAGTCACAAGATAAAACTAAACCCCAAAAACTTAAGGCATTAGCAATTAATGCCTTAAAACAAGAAGAATCTAGAAGGAGAACAATCAAGCACTAACACTGAGATTAAGGTTAATCCTTTAATTAGTCAAAATCTAAACTGGAAAAATCCGTCCAAACTTTACTACCAAAGAGCTACCGCTCCAGACTTACTAATTGAAGAACGAAATCCAAACTTTCAAAGTTTTAGCGCCAATAATATCTATGATTGGACATAGATGGTCAAGCTAAATATCATATTCTCAATACTCTCCAACATATGACAATGGTAGTTACGGCTTACCAAACAACATATGATTGTCCTGAAGAAACCATTGTGTCCATCTTAGTTGTAGGATTTTCAAGACAGTTAAAAGGATGGTGGGACAATTATCTCACTAACGAAGAATGACATAAGATTATGTATGCCATCAAAACTGAACCTGATGAAACACTAATCACAAACAACAGCGAAACAATTTCAGACGCTGTCAACACATTAATCTTCACGATCACTTAATATTTCATTGGAGATCTTTCTTTATGGAAAGATAGATCTACCGAACTTCTATCCAACCTTAAGTGTAGAACTTTAGCTAATTTTAGATGGTATAGAGATACATTCCTTACTAGGGTCTACACTAGAGAAGATAGTCAACAACTCTTCTGGAAAGAAAAATTCTTAGCTGATCTTTCAAAGGAGATAGGATTAGATATAAAATCAGAAGCCAAACATTAGACGGCAAGATCCCGTGTGAGCAATTAAGTTATAGACAACTGATTGCTTATATCCAAAAGGTAGCATTAAAAATATGCCAAGACGATAAAATCCAACATCAACTTGCCCGAGAAAAGTCCCAGACTAAAAAAGATCTAGGATCCTTCGGCGAACAATTTGGTCTCCCTTGTTCAAAGAAGAAGACTAGGTCTAAACCCAAATACATCCAAAAGCCCAAACAAAACTTTAGACAAAAATCAAAATATTACAAATATGAATCAAACGCTCTTCCCAGAAAACTCAAAAAAGAAATCAGATCAAAACCGCCCATAGATATGAAGATACCTAAAAAATCAGTAATTTGCTACAACTATGGAAAACCAGGACACATTAGCAAATACTGTAGGATAAAATCCTTAAATCTTGAACCTACTTTAGAAGAACAAATCAACAACCTGTTGAAACATCTGAAGAAAACCCAAATACATCCAAAATCCCAAACAAAACTTTAGACAAAAATCAAAATATTACAAATAAGGATCAAACGCTCCTCCCAGAAAACTCAAAAAAGAAATCAGATCAAAACCACCCATAGATATGAAGATACCTAAAAAACCTGTAATTTGCTACAACTGTGAAAAACTAGGACACATTAGCAAATACTATAGGTTAAAGAAAAAGATAAAATCCTTAAATCTTGAACCTACTTTAGAAGAACAAATCAACAACCTCTTGGTTGAAAACATCTGAAGAAGAATCTGGAAAAGAATCATTTGAAGATCTAAACCAAATCCAAAATAATGACTTCACTTCTGAGGAAGATTCTGAATGTTCAAATGAAGTTAATGTATTAACAAAAAAACAAGACCTTCTTTTCGACGTTATAAACAAACTGCCTGATAATCAAGATAAAAAACAGTATATTGATAAGTTAAAGACAACTCTAGAAGCAAGATCTTCCCAAACTCCCTTTTCAACTAGCAAGTATGATTTAAAAGAGATTATCAAAAAGGTTGAAGGAAAAACTTTAAAACCTGTAACCATACAAGATCTTCAAAGAGAGATACATGACCTCAAATTAGAAGTCAAACTTCTAAAAGAACAGCAAGAAATTCATGCCTCAATCTTAGCCCAAATTCAACAAGAATCACTAGATTCAGAACAAGAATCTAGTGAAAAAAAAGACCTACTTTGACAATTCAATCAGGACAAAGAGATGATGAATTTCTAGGATTAATAAACAAGATTAAAATCCAAAAATTCTACATAAACATCAAGATCATAGTAAAGGATTTTGTCCTTGAAACAGTCGCCTTGTTCGACACAGGAACAAAATCAAACTGTATCCAAGAAGGACAAATCCCAACTAGATACTTTGAAAAAATGTCTGAACAACTTAGTACTGCTAGTAGATCTAGATTAAAAATCAATTTCAAACTCTCTGAAGCAATCATAAAAAACCAGAAGAGTCTTCAAGTTAAGACATCATTTCTTCTGGTTAAAAACCTCAAAAACGAACTAATCTTAGGACCTCCTTTCATTAGGTCACTCTTCCTTTTAGAGATTTTTGATGAAGGAATTACCACCAAACATTTAAGTAAAACAATTAAATTTATATTCTTTAAGAAACCAATCATTAGAGATCTCAATCTTATTCACTGCAAACAAAATCAGATTAATTTTCTTAAAGAAGAAATTTCTTTTAAGAATTGAGCTTTAACTTAACAAACCAGAAATTCAGAAAAGAATTCAAACTCTTCTTCAACAAATCCAAGCATCAATATGTTCCGATCTTCCATACGAAAAGGATTTCAATGAAAGACAAATTCCAACCAAAGCTAGACCAATCCAAATGAATGAGGAACTTCTCATTTATTGCCAAAAAGAAATCTCTGATCTCTTGACAAAAGGATTAATCAGAAAAAGTAAAAGCCCTTGGTCGTGTTCTGCCTTTTATGTCAACAAATAAGATGAAATTGAAATAGGCACTCCTCAGTTAGTTATTAACTATAAGCCTTTTAATCAAGCCCTTCGGTGGATTAGGTATCCTATCCCAAACAAAAAAGATTTGCTCAATTGACTCCATTCAGCCAAATATTTTTAAAATTTGACATGAAATCAGGATTTTGGCAAATTCAAATCAAAGAAAGTGATCACTACAAGACAGACTTCACTGTTCCTTTGGGGAATATGAATGAAACGTAATGCCTTTTGGACTTAAAAATGCTCCTTCTGAATTCCAAAAAATTATGAATGATATATTCAATCCATACTCAAACTTTGTCATTGTCTATATTGATGATGTCTTGATATTTTCTCAATCTATTGACTAGCACTTCAAATATATGTTAATCTTTATTAAATAGTACAATAAAAAGAAATGGCCTTGCTATTTCAAAGTCAAAAATTGATCTATTTCAAACAAAAATACGGTTTCTTGAACATAATATTCACCAAGGAATAGTAACCCCAATACATAGAGCCATTGAATTTGCGGACAAGTTTTCAAATCAAATTGTTGACAAAAATCAATTACAGAGATTTTTAGGATACTTAAATTATGTAGCTGATTTCTTTCTATAACTTAGCAATCTGATAAAACCACTCCATGACCGTCTAAAAAAGGATCCTCCTCCTTGGACAGATAATCATACAAATATTATCAAACAGGTCAAACTTCGGGTAAAGGACCTTCCATGCCTTTATCTTATAAACCCTCAAGCATTTAAAATAATAGAAATAGATGCCTCTGATATCGGTTATGGTGGCATTTTCAAATAGAGAGTCGCAGACAAAGAACATATCATTGCATATACTTCAAAACATTGGAATCCTGCATAGCAAAAATATTCCACTGTTAAAAAAGAAGTTTTAGCAATTGTCTTATGCATATCAAGATTTTAATCTGATTTATTAAATCAAAAGTTTTTAATCAAAGTCGATTGAAAATCTGCAAAAGATATTTTACAAAAAGATGTTAAAAATTTAGCATCCAAACAATTTTTTGCTAGATGGCAAGCAATCTTAAGTGTTTTCAATTTTGAAATTGAATACATCAAAATGTATTCTCTCCCTGACTATCTCACTCGGGAATTCTTACAGGGATACTAAGATGCCTCGTTCGACAACCTCTTCCAGAGGAAGAGGAAAAAGTAAATTAGTTTTATCAGAACTACCAAAACAATCTGGGTCATCTACCTAGAAACAAACTCTACAAATTGGGTCATCCACCCAAAACCCTGAAGAATCCTCTTCAAAACAAACTTCCAAACAAACCAAGGCTGACTATGTCATTCCAATCCAAGCACTTCAAGCCTACATGACTAAGGCTTAACCAAACTACCCAGAAAATCTTTGACAGATATTGCCTCAGAAGAAGAAACAGATGAGGAAAGCCAATCCTTGGCAATCCTTATACAAAATCTGAAAAATAAACAAATCAGACTAAATTCTCTCAAAGAAATAGTCTCCTAACCTGTTGCAATCTCATCAAAGGCTCTTGTAGCCCGAACCCATTATATTGCCAAACAAAAATTCCAAAATATAATACAAATGGAACCAAACTTCTGGGACACAAATCCAAATAAAATTCCCAAAAAATATTTCCAAAAGATTTTCATTTCCAACCTTTTGCTCCAAACAAAACCTAGTGGTTTTATGAGTTTATATTAGTGGACTCTGACTCCGCGTCAATCAAACATCACAAAAATCCAAAAGACCAACTCAAATTACCTATTCAACCATCCAAATCCTTAAAGGTCATAACACCAACAGAATTTGGCCAAGACCTTAACAAAAACAAAAAATTTTCTCAAAATTTTGACCCAATCGGTTATAATTATTGGGATTATATCCATGCCTGGACCAACATGTTTTGGTTCCAGAATAAAATCAATCGCCATTCATGACTTATTTATTTCAAACAAAATGTCAAATATAAATTTTCACATTGGTTCTCCAAATGGTGGGATTTCTTTGGACCAATCATTGACATCCTTCCTTCACCAATAATGAAAGGACTAACAACTTTTACAAAGAAAATAGATCTAGATGGAGACCCATTCCTAATAGAACTATATTTCTTCTCCAAACTATCAATAGTCTGGATTTTCTCATGGCATAATAAATTCAGGCCTAGAACATCGACATCCCATGGCCTCTTGCTTCCTATGCTTAGAAAGCAAGCCTTTGTTAAATGGTGGTCAGAATTTGATGGCTCCAGAGCGACGCCAGACAGTATCAAACTTTGGTTCAAGAAGAACAAAAAATTACTTAAACCAGCTGATCCAGAAACTTGCCAGTTCCTCAACCAGAGAGCACAAATTACGGTAGCACTCGCAGCATCAACTAGCAAAGAACGTTTTGTAGAAAATCTACAGAATATTCTCAAACTTCTCAAAGAATAAGAAGTTGAACCTTCAAAACTCTCCCTCTTCATCAGCAGCCTCGTTAAAAGGATTTTACCAGAACGAAGATGACTGTTTTGGTATTGACTTGGAAAAAGACTAAGTAGTTAATGTAGCAGGAGTCCTGTAGCAGATACTATAGCAAACTTGTACTGTTTAAATAGTTCCGGTCATGTTACCTATACTGTAAAAACAGTAAAATTTGTGATTATAAAAGGAGTCCTCGACTCAGTTGTGAGACACCTTTTCAGATACCCACTTAGAGAAAGAGTCTAGAGAGAGAGTCAAGTGCCTCTTCTGTATGCTTTCTTTCTCAATCTTTTAATACAATCTTTCCTTTTCATCCTCTTCTGTTCTCCCTCCTCGCCGGTCCTGTGCAAACAACTGCCGCTCCAGTTTCTTTTATTTTCTTTATGTAATTTTGTACTTCTGTTCTCCTTCTTCGCCGGTTCTGTGTGGACTACTGCCACTCCAGTTTATATTTATTTATTTATTTTAATTTTACATTTATTTCTAGATTCATATATGTAGGCAGTTCGTCTGCTTTCCTGCTTTCCATTTATCCTGTTCTTCTTTCTTTTCCTTTATGGATTAGTTATTGAAACAGTTCAAGTTCACGTACCACAAAACTAATAAGAACGGGTACAAAGCTAGGCCTGGCTGGCTATGGCTCAACAGAAACTTCTATCTTAGCCCAAGTTCAATTGGACGAAACAATTTATAAACCATATCATTCGAACTAAAGGACTAACGCAGAGTTGACATACTAGTATTTATATACAATATATTAAGTGATTGTTAGGTTTATTCCCAAAAGTATACGATTGTGGTGAAAATAATTGATTTTAAGAGTAGTTGATGTATTTGGTTACTTTTAGAAAATCAGTTCTCATGAATTTTTAGGTTATAGAATTGATTTTAAAAGAAATAAAATTTTGTTTAGCTTCACTAATAAATAAAATTAATTCTTAGTATAAGATCCATAAAATTTTTAAAGTTATACCTATAATTATATTTTAAAAGTGATTTTAAAAATATCATACCAAATGCAAATAAATTCTATTAATATCAGTTCTTTCAATACTAATTCTTCTAAAATCAATTCAACTAGAATCTAAACCAAACAAACCATAAGTAGTTTCTCCCAAACCATAGAATGTCCATGTCATGATGTTATATGATGACATGGTCTCCTATAAGAACCCTTGCAACCTATGAAACGTCACGTAATGTCATGTACTGACTCCAAAAGCTTCTCCAAAATCATATCAACCTCCTCCAAATTAAAGTAAACACCTCAAAGCAAGTTATGTAATGCCATATAAAGTCATTATTCTGATGTGACCTCCTCAAAAAATTATACAAGTCATCTAACGTTATGTAACATTAAATATTGAAACAACCTCATCTAAACAAATATAAAATTTTATCGAAAACTAAAAACTTTTTATACTCAATCATTAATTTATATTTATGAGAAAAGGCATTGATCACATACACTACTTGTAATAATTTTTTGAATATTACTCTCACCATATTAATTAACACTATATTTGTATGTAATATATCTAATGCTTTGTTTTTAAATTTTTTTTGTTGGTACACCTATAAAACAAAATTATAATTCAAAACATTTGATTAAAAGCATACATCCTAAAATAGATATACAAGTAAATTTAAAAAAAATCCTACCAGAGTAAAAAAATGAATACATTGCCACATATTTAATTCATAAACTAATTTAACATTACAGAATTATTCATAAATTCTATTTTATAAAAAAAAATTAAAACATTGGGGTGGAACTAGCTTATAAAAAAAATGTAACTATTTGGGAGAGGGCCATGTTTAAATTTAAAAAAAAAAATTTGCATGTAAAAGACCATATTTAAAAAAAAAAATTGGGAGGGCCAAGATCTCCCTTAATTAAGGTACAAGACGTGCTGCCCATGATTGCATGAGTTAAAAGGATTAGTAATATAATATTAGTACCCAAGGGTTAGCTAGCGAATAAGAGTATGTATTTGTTGATTTAACTACTCAAATTCAAATTTTTTTGGATCTTACAATTAGAAGATTAGTGGCATAAAAAACTAACTCAATGATACTCTTTAAATAGGGATTAGATTTGATCAGGTATTATAAATAATATGAATGGAATTGTATTTATTATAAGCGCCATAAATTGGGATGCTAAGCACATGAATCTGCTGAAAAAATAAATATATCCAACAAATAATATCTGCAACCTCTCTTTATCAATGCATTAATGAATTGCTCTCGGTGAATAAGAATTGAGAATTCTCTGAAAAGACGTTGAGTTGTGGATGCATGGCATAGTTGTGTCTTTCTGTCTTTGAACTAATATGAAAGATAGAGACCAATCCTAACAGCCACAACATTCTAGGTTTCGGTGTAGAAGGCAGATAACATCTTCTACTTCTACGAGTCGAATTTTGAGGACCATATTGATGAACAACACACTACGTACGTACATCGATCATCGATGCCCCCTGAGAATCATAATCTAATATAGGGACAAACATATCCTCCTTCCAAGAAAAAGCTATGCCTTCTTTCCCTGAGTGAAACTTTATGGGGTCATATTTAATTGATAAAGCTCCATGTGCTTCACTGATTACTTTTTTTTTTTTTTTGTCGTTACGTCTTCGCCGATGACTTTACATACTGCTATTTCCTTCACAAAATGGAGAGAAATAATTATCAATTGGCACGATGACCAGCAAACGCATCATGTTCAATGGTTAAATGATAAACTAATTCTGAACGTGAGGGCGAAGTCTATTTTCCTTGGATTCTGTCCCCATATAATTTGCTGATGATTGACACCTGGCTAAGCTCCTTGATGGAAGCACTAAACTTGCACTAATTTATTCTGGTATTACACATTAATTTAGTCGAAGTGCCGTCTTAAAAGTTCATGTGAGATGAAAATCCATTGGTGCATGAAATCTGGTTCTTTGTTCACATGGGCATAGCCAATGGAAAGCTGGATTTTGAGACAATTGCCTAAACTTTATGACTATTTGCACGTCACATCACCTTGCCACTTTAACCTCTGTAATATTGTAACCAAATCGATTATTTTATAAAGCTTTCAAGTCACTGATCTCAAAACCAAGATGTATACTTCTTGCAGGCCGTGTAAACAATGGTACGGTTTGTTCGCCATTGGTCTGAGCTCGACACAGGCGTGCCATTTGCCAAGCCTTCCATCGATTGGGGGATGGGAATTCTATCTTTAGAAATTAAGATTCTTTAATAATTTAAGAATTAAGAAATTTATCTTATTGTGTCATTTAATGACAATTATATTAATTTTATATATTATTACTATTAAAAATATAAAAATTATTTATATATTTTTATCTTTTAATATAATTAATATATGAGAGTTTAATATTTATTATTTTTATTTTTTAAAAATAAATTAAATTTAACATATAATAAGATAAGTCAGTATATTATATACGTTTCGAATTCTAAATAACTCTTACAAAAGAGAATATATTAAAAATATAAGAATATTCATATATATTTATTTAATAATTTAAATTTTTATTATATAATTAATTAATCATAATAATTATTATCTATTTAAATTAAATTTTTTTAAAATAATAATAATCTAAAAAATTAATATAATTACTATTAAATAATATAAAATAAAAAAAATCTCTTACTCTTCAAACTTAAAATTTTTTTCTATTTCTGTATACTAATTTCGCATGTATGTCACTGTCAGTCAATTGAGCTGTGATATTTTTCCAACGCCTAAGAATTTTTTATATTTCTATGTACTAACTTCTTATGCGTGTCAGTGTCAGTTAATTTCACAGTAAATGTAGTGATCTATGCAGCTGCTGTCTGCTGATGATACTGTTCAATTTTTAAAATTTTGGCTTCGAGGAGTGGCTTTGTTGTTTGGAAGGAATAACCGAATAAGTGCTTCGAGGTACGTAGCGAAAAGCGATCCATATATGTCGATTTCGAATTGATTCTTGATCACATCAATATAACAGTTATGAACATCATGAATAAAGTAGAGGCACCATCAATAAATTTAGGCAAATTGTTCTTGCACACTTTTCTTTTGTCTTCCATTATCTTTAATCTACTAATGTTTAGCATAAAATGTGTAGGACTGACACACATGCTGAGTCTAGCACTATTCAAACAAGCCAAGGGATTAGGGTTAAGGACTAATTCTCTATTTTGATTATTTAATTAGATTCACAGTTTAGACCAATACCTAAAAGAGTTAATTCTTTCAAATATATTAAGTCCATGTGAGGAATGTATCTTGATTATTCAAGGAGGAATTTAGTCTCAAATAATACAAAAATTATCTCAAAGATATCCTTATGGCAGAAAAAAAAAAGTTTCAACTCATTGGGTTGACATGTTTACTTCTAAGATGTGTCAAGTTAAATTAAGTGTTAGCACATGTTTGGCTTTAATTAATTTTTACATAAAAAACATCTTTTCAACTAAAAGTTTTATGTGCAACATTTTAATCATAAGTTTTCTTAACATAAAATAATCTAATTCAAATACCCACTTAGTATGTCCATTTAAGTCTAAATGAACATATCATTTAAAAGATTAGTTAGCACGCAAAAATTAAACAATATGAAAAAAATAATATATATTGTTTTAAATTTTTTTGGTACATTTTATTTTAATTACAATTTTTAATATGTATTTTATAAATATTTTACTAGTACATGTTATGAGTAATAAAATTAGTGCTATTTGATTAATTTAATTTTTAAATTTGATGATTTTTAGATTTTTTTAAAGTAACCTAGCTCATAAATAATCTGTTTAACCTACCAGCCTGCATAAAATGGGGCTAAATTCATAGTCTGTTAAGCCCTCACCAATTTATTTAATGTAGAGTAAATAACTTTTTTAGTCCTCTAAATATATATATATATATATATATATATATATATATATATATATATATATATATATATATATATATCATCACTTTAGTTTTTTGAAGAATATTGATATTAATTTACACTTTGAATTATCAAAAGTGATATTATTTTGATTTTTTTATACAATTAAAATCAATTTAATAACTTACAAATCATAAAAAAATATAAAAAATTAGTCCATCAATCATAAAAATATATCAATTTAGTTCATTGTCGTACACAGAAAGATAATTTTTTATGTCGTTTTTATGATTTAATGACCAAATTGATATCAAATTTTTTAGATGATCAAAATGATGACACTTACATATTCAATAAACTAAAAAAATTTTACTCTTTAAATGGATTGCTAATTGAGCATAAAAAATTAAACCTGAAGGATCTATTCAAAAGAATTAAAATATTATAAAATATAAAAAAATTGTTAATATGTATCCTATAAAAATCACATTTATTATTTTTTATTAAATTATTTTAATTACTTAAAAAATTTAATTATGTTTTGAATTTTTAAAACATAAAATATTTGGATTTTTTATTTAATAATTTTTATTTTTAATTCTTTAATATGTACTTTAAAGACATATATTACAAAACCCTGAAAAAATAGTGTGCAAATATACATGAGAATCTGAAAACTTAATTATGACTCAATATATTGACACTCCCCAGTTAAGCTTAACAACAATAAATATCCAAGAGACTGCTTTGTACACATGGCATTTATGGTTGGGAGTTGCAATAAGATGATATTTACTGCAGAATCTTTTACGAAATCACAAATTGCCTGTCTGACACGTGGAGATACTCTGTACTCAGAAAATTTTCCTTTGGTTGTACAGATGGACCATCTCTGCTAGTTATTTTTCATTTTCACAAGATAGTGATGCCTGTATATTAAACTGCTGAGATGCAGACTCCAAAGTCTAAGGAACCAATAAATAACAATGAGTTAATTTTGCTGTAATAAATAATCAAATCCTGAAACTTTATAAAGTGAACTTCTATGTAAAGTGTAAACTTTAGTCTGGCACACATATCTCATCCACCTCATTGTCCACCACTGTAAGTTGACTGCATTAATTTGTAACTCTCACAACAAATTTAATTTGAAAACAAAATTTTATGAAGAATTAAGTCCTAAGTTAAATTCTATCTAATGCATGGCTATGAAATGTCAATAAAATGGAGAAACAGATATAACTATACCATATATTTTATTTGCTAATTTCCTAACATAAAGAGAGGAAGTTCGCCTAGTGGCTAAGAATAGTGATGAGCTTCCTAAAGACTAGTTCATTTTATCTTCCTTTCTTTTGTTAAAAGAAAAAAAAAACAAAAAACAAAAATTACCACCGGATATTTCATAAGGAATAAAAATAATCATGGTATGAGATTTAACCATATATAGTTTTGAAACTAATAGCATGATAAAGATTATTAGCATTATAGTAAATGAATATATAACCAGTGTTGCAAAATGATGCTATGGGACCATAGAATTTGTCATAATTAAGATCAATATTTGAACAACAATTTTAACTTAGATTTTATGTTAATTTACTGTTTGTATAAAAAAAATTTATATCATTATATAGTCATATACGTTGACACATTATAAAAAAATTAAAATTTTAAATAATTATTATCATAAAATCTTTTAATGATATATTAATATATTATGAAATGATAATATAATTAAATTAAATGATAATATATCAAAATTAAATTTTTTTAAATATACACTAATATATAATATATATATATATATAGTGATAATTTAAGTATATATCTATTTAAACTTATAACGTGTCAGAGACTTAAACGGCTGACGGCGCCATAAAATTATTAAGGTAATATTCAGTCTATATAATATTCTTCCTCGAGCAATTCACTGTAAAGTACACAATTTAAAGCACCAGAGTACTCTTCCCCTGAAGCGGTTTCCCTTTCACCCCAGAACTACTTTTTTGCTTATAAAGCTCTAGCGAGACAGAAGAAAAAATGGGAAGGCAACACAAATATTCTTGCACCATCAAAGCTTCTGACTGATCTTGAATAGCTGGCTACCTAGTCTTGCTTTGGCTCTAACAAGTAAGAATTCATTGTCACATGGATTTGATAAACTTTACGGATGTTTGTGTTTTTTCCTATTATATTTCAAATAATTTAATTATTTCAGAAACCCCTAGCTAGGAAGGTGTGCATAAAGGTGGAAGAATGGGAAGAGGGAAGATTGTGATTCGAAGGATCGACAACTCTACCAGCAGGCAAGTGACTTTCTCTAAGAGGAGAATGGGTTTGATCAAGAAAGCGAAAGAACTAGCAATCCTCTGTGATGCAGAAGTTGGACTTGTGATCTTCTCCAGCACAGGAAAGCTATATGAATATGCAAGCACCAGGTTCGATAATTATTTTTGCAATACAAAGTGTGTATGTGTGTGTGTTTATATATATATATATATATATATATATATATATATATATTGTTAGATTTATTTGTTTAGCATTGATCTCCTTTAGTATTCGTGAGCTTAACATCTCAACTCACTGTAAATCTTTAATGTTTGATGCGATTTAAAAATATTATAAAAAAATAAAATTGTATCTTTATAATCAAATGTAACTTTTAATTTAGTGGTAAACGTTTGATTTAATATATATATATATATACACACAGCTCAAACCCCTATGTTTCAATGATAATTTGGTATGCTCGTGATACGAACTGATCATGTCAGTTAAGTCTGTTGTCTGTATATAAATCTAATTCGTTTCTATTTGATTGAAATGTAGTGTATTAGAAGTTTTTGTTTAATTTATGTTAACTATGTATCTCTTAGTTTAAGACTACAATACAACAAAATATGCTGCAGTTCACTGAGATTGTCCAAGTCTGGTTTTAATCAATTAATCATTTTTGAGACCTGTCTCTTATCTTTCATGTCCGTCAACTTGTTTTTGCCAATTTTATAAAGGTTTAATAAAAGTATGCATGACTCAAATATTTTCATACCCATCAATCTAAACTTAATTATGCTAGTTGATTCAATGTGCCTTTTAGTATCATTTAGGATCAGGATGTGGGAAGTTTAGGTAGAAAACCACCAGTCGCTTGAGCATGTCCCAAAAGCAGTTTTAAGGTCCCATTTAGGTTCATTATCATTGGCAAATGCATGCATCAGAAATGAAGTTTTAAGTCGCCATAGTTTTGGTATAGACAACATAATAATAATAATATAATTGCAATTTAGGTAACTCAATCCTTAAACCATTATTGACTAAGAAATTTTGATTTGTTGGGTTTCATTGTTATTATTATTCCTAGGGTGTGAATTGGGATCATTCCCTTTTCTTTCTTGTATTCTTGTTGCCTAATCTTTGACTCAGCTAACCAATAACCTCTGCTTGGAATTTCAAGCTTATATTAGCTAGAGAATGCATTATAATTTGTATATTTGAATTAGTTTATTTTGCATTCAAATTTTTTTTAATCAAAACAATTTTTTTGAAAGATTTTGTTTATAAGCTTTCCTACAAATAAAACAAATTAATCCAAACATACATAAATTCAGTTAAGTCTAAAACTTCTTGTCAAATAAATTCGTACTGTGTATTGATTGTTTATACTTGTTAATTTAGTATTCTAGAAAAACATATAGTGAGCTTCTTCATTTGCATGTGTTATGTATTTTGTTACTTAGATTCCAATGAAAATCCCATAATGAGGTAGAAGCAGTGATAAACATTAAGTTCAACATCATGTCTCTTATATCATTCTACCTAGGTTTGCATACCGGGGGGACTATCATAGCAAAAGCATTAATCATCCCCTTCTCTACATAAGCCAAGACAAATTGGTTTAGGCTTGCAGTATCTAACCCGTTTAACCAAACACTTCTAAGCTATTTAATTATGCCTGACTCTCTCTCTCTCTCTCTCTCTCTCCACTAACCCGCCGCTAACAGCCACACTAGAAGTCCTTGACACCCCATTCAGGCATTCATCCACTATCAGGCATTCATCCACCATCCAGATCTTTGGTCCATCTCTCTCTCTCTCTCTCTCTCTCTCTCTCTCTCTCTCTCCACCACACACTTGGTAACCCTCCACCAACAGCCACACTAGAAGTCCTTGACACCCCATTCAGGCATTCATCCACTATCCAGATCTTTGGTCCATCTGTCCCTTACGTGCATCTCATCTATTCAGGCATTCATCCACTGTCCAAACCTCTAGATTACCCGTCCCTACTTTATATTATCTCCATTCACCATTTGCTCAGTCGCATGATCCCCTTCCAATGGAGAAGTTGGCATGCTGGAAGTGCAGCAGCTAGCAGTGCTACTCCCTGAATAGAATGGGCCAAATGGCATCAACTTAAGTTGGGAGAGGCTTTGGACTTGAGATGGAAGGAAGGCTAGCTATTTACAACAAGAAAAATTGTTAGATACACCTATACCGTTTAAGCGAGTGCCACATTTAGTTACGTGGGCGATCATTAATGTCTCCTACTAGGAGAGTAAGGATGGCCACATAGTTGACATACCATGTGATGAGTGGAACAATGTAAGAGTTGTTTTACACTAGGTGTTTCTAAAAATATCTCTTATAACAAAATCTATTCTCATATGAGGTATTGTCTATTAGAAATGTAAGACCATTCATATAGCTTAAACTTTTAGGTTAATTCATTTATGATATTGTCTGCTTTGGCAAAATAGCTATAGGTTGATTCTTGAGATTTTGTCCTTAAAAGACGTCTCACTGGTGAAAGTAGAGAAAGTCTTAAAGAGACACAACGTGATGTTTTTACCTTACCAACAAATGTGGTTTATTACAACCAACTAAACAGAACACCAACGGAGAAAGGAGACCCTTGCAAGGTCATCGGCAATAATTCCTCCACCACCAGGCGGCGCCTCTTGGAGGTGGTGACATCATACCATATTCACAGCCACTTGAGACTCTGCCTCAATACTAGCTTTACGTAGACCCATGTTCCAAGCAATCTTCAAACCCCCAAGAGTGCCTTACAATTCTGCAGAGGTTATAGTGTAGGAGCTCAATTTACAAGAAAATCCTAAGATTTTGCAACCTGATGAGTCCCGAAACACACTACGCTTAGAATCTTTAAGGACAGTTCATATATACTACTAACCATGGAATCATCAAACTATGATGGTAGACACCTTGTGTCTCAATCAGTTGCGGAGAATTAAAAAAATAAAATTGGAAGATTTAAACAAATCATTGAAAGAAATAGGAGGTCAAAACCAAGATAATAATAGGGGAAATCCGAAAATATATAATAGTACATTGATATTGTCACACTCATTTTTTTTTTCTTGTATAGGAATTCGTTTTGTACAATAATATTTCAAAACATCTTTTTATTACATCATTTTTACATTTTTTTATATATATGCTTATTTTGTTTGTAATTTACCATTACTGTTTAAAAGTTAGGTTGTTAATACATTTTAAATATAATAGTAAATTACTACATATAATAGCAAGTTACTTATACCATAAGTGTAATAGAAGCTATATGGAAATATCATTGTCTATTGATTTAGGACCATACACTTGATGGGTCCCTTGTGCTTGGATTAAATTGATGTAAATCTTACATAAAACGTAATCATCATTCCCCTATATAATAACAGCTAACAATGTAGCAATCGTGATAGATGAAGAGTAGTCTAATTATTTTATTTATATTTTAATTAAGTTGCTTAATATATCAAATTCGATGTATGCTATTTGTTGATATAGTTTTAGCTATTAAGTCGGGAGAATAAGTACATTGTAAATTTGAGTAGTGAAAAGATAAAATGTTTTGAAATCAAAGGGTTTTAAGTTAAATAGAAATATAAGAGAGAGCATATAAAATTCAAGTTTAGCAAAACGTGAATTAGCAATGTTTTGGAGATAAAAATTAATGATGACATCATACTACAAGTTATGCAATTTAGGTATCTTGAATTGATCAGGCGATTAAGGAGATATAACACATAAGATTCAAGTTGTGTACAGGGATAAAATGAAAAAATGTTTTTGGGCATAATTGTGACAACAATGTACTTACACAACTCAAAGACATAATCTACATGACAATTATAAGACTAATGATGCTCTGTACAGGGAATGTTACATAATAAAGTGCTAACAAAAGCTCAAAAAAAAGGTGCAATGCAAATGATAATGTTGCGGCACATGAATAATAAAGTCATAATAAATGAATATACAAGAGAAAATTGAAGTAGCACCCGTTGAAGAGATGATAAAAACTCGCATAAAATGGTTTGATAGTGTAAGGAGAAGACCAATAAAAACTCTATCACAAAAAATGAATCAAGTGGAAGATAATTGTGTTAAAAGAGGCGAATCACATATAATAAATTAAAAGACTTTATTCAACAATTGAAGAACACAAACTAAAATGACACATGCGTATCCAAAAACCAAAACCTTAAAAATTTTTAATATGCTTAGGCTATATTTAGATGAGGGATTTGGGAGGAGAAACGAAACAAGGAATAAGTTTATCATAAGTATCTTCCTTATTTAAAAATTTTATAAAAATATGAGAAGAAAATGAATATTTTTAAATAATTATCTAAAACCCTCCCTTATTAATTTTCGTAAACATTTTAAAATTTTTTCAATTTGAAAGATTTGAAACATTTTAACAATGAGAGGAAAACTTATTAATTAATCTTTTATTTTTCTCTCTGTTCTTCTTTTTTTATTTTCTTTAAATACCTTTTCTCTCTATTCCTTCTAAACTCTCAAACATAAACTTAATAAATTATAATTCCAACAAGCATGTGACAAACTCAAGAACATAAAATGGTTAGAGGGATTGAGTGATAGTGAAATTTGGACTATAGCTATATATGAAATTAATGGATAAGAGTGACAATAGTGATAAGCAGATGGGAGGCCATGGCTGGAGGAAAAAGTGAGCTGATGGTCTAACGTGCAAATCCTACAAATAATAAATAAATCATTTTCCTTCATCCTCTTTATGCTTATAACAAGCAACTATATAATCTTCGTTTCACAATATTTTTATCTTAATGAAACTCTTCTAATAATTTGACAGCATCAAAATTAAACTCATTAAAAATTAAAAATCATTATTTTCAACTTAAAATTTTGATTTTTGTAGAATCAAGTCCTGAATTAGAATAGTAATTGTTTTTCTTTCTTCATACCAAGCATGAGAATTAGTTTTGTCTTTATGTAGCAACCAACACATGCAACCAAATGATCCTTACTCACAATACTAGTGAAGAAAACCAACAATAAAACTTTGCAAGAAAAAAAAAATTCTTTATAGACCTTTGGATCACCAGGCACAAGCAGAGGGTACCCAAAAAAATTATATATTCCTCAAAACTTTGGATCACCATAATGTAATGTAATGTATATTTCACCCTTGCTTTTTAAATATGTTTCATTAGTGAATCTTACACTAAGTATATATTTGGTACTGGAGCAAAAATAAAACTAAATTTTGATAAATCTTTATTTTTACCATCATACCAACCGTACCATATAGGTTACCAAACCTTTCTCTTGAAGACCGCGTGTAGGTGCGTGGGTGGAATCCTGATGCAGCTTTTCTTGAATAGTGGTACTCTTTAAAATTTCTTAAAACAAATTAAAAAATTTGATGATTCATTTGTGTGACCAGCATGAAATCTGTGATCGAGAAATATAGCGCATGCAAGGAAGAACATCAACAACTGATAAATCCAGAATTGGATGTAAAGGTATGTATTGTCAACCAGTTTTCACTTTTGTCTCCTCTCAGTCAGATGCAAAGTAACATTCGAATTCCGTCATCATTTGAATTTGTTGAGTAGTTGCATTAAGCATGTATATTATGCCTAACATATATCTTCAGAGTCACAAAACTTTTCTAAGACCTTAAACTAAACTGCCTATAATTTGTTATTCTATGTACCAAGCTCTTCGTATATCATGTAATTGCAAATCTATGGATCTATAGGATCAGATCTTGCATTACAGCTGCTATACAGAATGCAAAATGTGAGATTAAACTGCTTTCTAGCATTTTATTTACTAAGTTAAGATGTCACACCCAATTACTGTAATATTTTTTAACACAAACGCAAGCATAATAAACATGATAAATTCTTAGCTAGACATGTGTTTATATAGGCACTCAAATCAACGTTAAACATGTGTAAAATTTTGAGAGTATTAACCATTGATAAGAAAATCAATGGTTGATATATATCATAATAAAATACATGCACATATATAACAAATTATAAAATTATTAAAATTAACTTTCTTGATTTTCTTATTAATAGTTAATTCTCTTCACTTTATTTTTTTAAAATGAATCTCTTACTTTAAATAAATCAAATCCTAAAATTTTCTCAGTCATGTTTTATAAATGCACCTATCTAAAGAGTTGATTAGACATATTTAATGTTAATTTAAATGTATATGTTAGTGCATGTCTATCTAAGAAATTCTTAATAAACAAACTATCAAATAAGAGATGGCAGGATCATTAAATTATGTTGATAGAATATTCGCCTTAGCTATGTCTTGCGAAGTACCCAAAGATTGCAGTACATAAGATAGAAGTAACCTCAAAATTGTCTTCATAAAATAACAGCAATCCCAAAATTCAATAGGAAGGAAGCTGGTTGACTAGAAGTAAAAACGTCAACAACAAAGCATTTTTTCAGTAGGTAGGATTGGCTCTATAAAACAGCGCCATTAAGCTATATCAAAAACTAAATTTTCAATATATCCATTTAGATCAAGGTCTTTCTTAATAATTTCTCCTAAAACTTTTTTCAATTTTCCTCTACTTTTTTCAGTCAAACTATCTTTTATTCAATCAACTCTTCTCACTAGAGCCTATGACGATCTTCTCCTTACATAACCAACCATTTTAGGGCGAGTTTTTGTCATCTTCTCCTTTAACAGGCGCTACTTCAACCTTCTATCGAATACAATCATTCCTGATCTTTTCATTGTATTTCCATTCATTCACCACAACATTCTCATCTCCATTACACTTATTTTTGCTCTTGTAAGCACTTTATTGTCCAACATTCACTACTATAAGGCATCACTGGACCATCTCCATGACACTTATTTTTGCTCTTGTAAACACTTTATTGTCCAGCATTCACTACTATAAAGCATCACTGGACTTATAGTTGTCTGGTACACCTTGCGATCACAAATTATGCTTGAAGCATTTCTCCATTTTTCATCCACCCAAACTTAGAATCCTATTTGTTACATCCCTCTCAATCTCCCCATCACTTTATAAGATAGATGATACCTACTATGTGCAACTTGTGATATGAAGTGATCCCCAATTTTCACCTCCAAAACATCACCAACTTAATTGCATATCAGTTTTTAAAATTATACACAATCATTTCATATCTCATTGCAGGACAAATTGAAGCATTCTGTTAAAATCTAGCTCATTTCATATCTCGTTGTAGGACGAATTGAAGCATTCTGTTAAAGTCTAACTCAAAATGAAGAAAATAATCTCTTTCATTGTTTTTCCTTTGCATTACTCATTTTACATTGATATTGATAGTTTTGGCAAAGGGAGGCAGAAGTATGTAGACAGCAACTGCAGAATCTACAAGAAAACTATCGGTACAACCCTTTTTCTATTAATTTATTTAGCAAGAATTTTTATAATTCTACTAAGTGAAATAAAACATGTACAGTTCTGGAAGCAATTCAGTGTCAGACAAGAAGGTAATATCACACTACAGTAGTTTGGGTGTGTCATGGCTTGCTGCATTGAATCCTACCAAGCTCCATGATAAATAATGACTTCATTGTCACTGCAAACTCCACTTAATTTCAAATCATCAGAAATAAAATTGTAATCCCTGCCAACAGAAATAATCTTTCAATCCACTTTTCAGAAAACAGAGAATTAGACAAAATGAATAAATCAACAAAAATAATCACCTAAAAGAGAAATAATAATGAAGTAAACAAGGATAATGCAAAGTTCCAAACTAATGCTTTCATAGTGCCCATGTAACTGGAGAAAATAATTTAGCTGTTTATAACGTACACTACCATCAAATATCCACTAGTGTTTGTTACCTGCCAATACATGCAAATAAAACTTCCACATAAGCTTCTTAATAAAAATTGGGAAACATAAAAGATAAAAGTGAAGACATTAATAAGATATTCCTTCAATACTCATAAGATTCTAATTTAGAAAAACAAAAGAAGGCATCATGTTATGTCAGTATCAGAAAGAAATACCCAGTGGTTAAAAGGAGCATAGTGGTTGGGAAAACAATTTTCAACTCAACTTCAGCTCAACTGCCCATTTTATAACCCCATTGGCACATCCTTGCCAAGCTTGTGAGTTTACCATGTTTTACTTTATTTATTACAATACATAAAACCATGACCATCTTTTTCACTCAAAAGCATCATTACCACCAGACTCCTTAATAGAAATTCTCAGAGTGTTACCTTGGAGAAATTAAAGTGGTACTTGTAGAAGTGAGATTGATTTATATAAGTAAATGTGGACTTGCTAAACAACTTTACCTGTATCCAGCATGAGGTTGGTTTAAATGGATTCACCTTTAAATATATATAGGCACTTCAGATTGAGATTCTTTAGCACTGTACCAACAGTGAGTTTATGGAGGACAAGAAGATCCCAAGTTTTAAAAGTATGAGCTCTTCAACAAAAACAAAATATCACCTTATACCTACATGGAATAAACACAAACTTCAATATTTGAATCATAAACCAAAAGACTGCCTCTCTTAACAGATTACGAAGTAGTTTTTCCAGAATAGCAATAAAAAAGAATCCATGCAGAAACAGCATTCACTTTTCTTTCCATCTCAGACTATTTTCAATAAACATCAACAATATGTCCCACCATCGATAGGGAAGGCCTTTGGTAGAAGTGATTCAAGTGAAGACTTTTCTTCCTTCCTTTCTTTTTTTTTTTTTTCAATAAGAAAAAAATAAGTACCTTAGAAAGAGGAGAAGAAAAAGAAAAAACCTTGCATGGCAATCACATGAGTACAATTGGATATAAGCTCTGCTATGGAGCTACCACATTCAGTCAAACACTACTTAAACAGATCAAGCAAGCAATATGATCCCAACAGTAAAAGCAATTTCTTTTTGCTAACATAAAGCAGTAAGTAACTGAATGAAGAGAATGACTTTATATATCTCATTAAGCTCTATTTATAAGAACACTAACATTCTGAAGACACAGGCAATTGATGGGAGAACAGCTTTATGATTTAAGTGTCAGAAACCTACAAGATCTAGAGAAACAACTGGAAATGAGTCTCCAACGTGTCCGCATGAAACAGGTCAACTACCTTTAAGATTCAACTAACCAGCCATGTTTTACTATATCTCGGTATATATTTAAGAAAAATGTGCTTGATTAATCTCAACAAGGACTGTATTAAGCACTATAAAGCAATTAACAAGTTTAATCAAATTCTGCAGGAACAAATTCTAGCAGATGAAATCCGAGAGCTAAACCGAAAGGTCTTCCTGATCAATAATGTTCCCTTCAAAAATTTTTACAACACTGAACTGACCTTTTCATTTTATTTTCTTAAATACAGGGAAACCTTGTCCATCAGGAAAATGTGGAGCTCTATAAGAAGTTAAACCTCATTCAACAAGAAAACTGGCAACCTTACAAAAAGGTAACCCAGCTTAGTTACCAACTAATATGTCATCCCCAAAACATTACAAGAGACTTATATTCATTTCAGCCATATAGTGTGACAATAGATATCACACCTTGCTTAGCAATGAGGCTTGATGTCTCAGGTCTATGGCACAACAGATGTGGCCACAAGTAGCATAAATGCATTCACTCAATATGGTATTCATCTAGGAGAGGATCCACAAGCATTGATCCAACTTCAGTTATGCCAGCTTGAGCAAGAATCCTAGAAGACAATAGGCAGTGCCACAAAATAAAGGTGAAATATTCTTTAGTAATATCTTTTAGCATCACGTTGACAAAAGAAAGATATAACGATGCTGCAGAATAATAATCACATACAAGGAATTGAAGAGCTCTTGTGGATGAATGTTACTGAGTTCACTTAAAACAAGAATCCAAAGCATAGAAGAATATGCTTCTTGAAGTCGGATGAGTCAGACAAAAGTAATGAGTACAAAGACATTTGTCCAATAGAAGAGAAAGACCAATCCAATTATGCAGCTGTTGTCACCAGTTTTTGTTCAGTCTTTTCTTTTATAAGATGCTTCAAGAAAAGAGCATAAAACTATTTGTATTACTATTAAGCAGCATCATTAGTACTTCATATGTGCTACTGAAACTCTTTCTCGCCATTCTGTTAATTCCAAGTCAAACCATCAAGCAAAACATATGAATTTTCAATTTGACTTTGCCCTTCCACAATGCCAGTGTATATATACGAGAAACACTCTTCCCCATATGCAATTGTCCATGCAGAATCTCTTTGTACCCCAGCATTGATTGGCTGAGATAAAAGGCAGTTTATGCATAGAACTTTGATGCCTCCTTCAAGATGCAATGGATGAATGCGCATATACCATATACTGAAATTACAGTATCAACAAAACCGGAAGCCAGGATAAACAGCAAAGAAACAAAGGGATTGGCAAGATTTGCTTGCTATTCAAGTACATTAGGCTTCAACAGAACCAGGAACATACCAGACCATTGCATCACAACTGATTCAATCAGGATGTTTATTCAACAGCATAGCAAGTAAACAGAATCACATGAACGGTCTTCTAGTAATCAATTAAACGTAGGACACACATTTGCTATTGAACCTCAATAAATTATTATGTATAAAAAATTCTTTTACACTTACACTCTTTACTTTCTATTTACTTGTTTAATGTATTATATTGATATATTAACTTGTTAATTGCTATCATTAGTTTCAGAGTTCAGACATTTATTTATTCATGGAGAACCAATTTACCTCCTCTTTATTCTAATAAAAAATGTTAGATTTTGTTCCTATAGTTTTTCCTATTTCTCATTGGGTCCTCATACTACTTTTTGTTTACACTTTCCTTGTGATAGTAAATTAGTCCCTACCGTTATCTAATATTGTAACTTTGTCACATTTAGTTCCATTTGACAAACACTTACTTACTTGGCTTGGTTTTCGGTTACTTGGATTGATTTTTGTCCATGTCACATACACAAACAAAAGCCCGACTCCCTCGTCTTTATTCCCTCCACTCTGCTCCGAATTGCAGCAATCACTCCCTTGGCAAAATTCCCTCCAAAATCGATTCTTCTCTTCGTTCCTTACTTGCCAAAAATGACAAAATATTGAAACAATACATGACAAAAAAACGCAATTCCCCTTATATAACTTTGGCCACCTCAAAACTCTTCTGTCAGTATTTTTTTTTCTTGATTCCAAGAAATGAATAACACCATGCCTCCACAATCACATGTAGTTGATTGATTTTCTTGACTCGAGCTACTCTCGAATGTCTTAGCTTCCATGAATCATGACTTCCATGTTAGAATTTTTTATACTTAGGCAAGCCATTAATTGTATATTTTATTATTTATTAAAAACGGATTGAATAGTAATTTAATAATCTCTTAAGCCTATATTCTATAATATGATCATATGAGTTGGAAAATTACTGATTTATTTGGTTTCAAGCTAATGTGTAAGTATATTGGTATATGTGAAAGGCTTGGTAATATATGGCCCATAATAGATAGAACTAGGATTACTTATTATTTTATAAAGGCCAAGATTTCCTCTTTACTTCTAACCTCATCTATTATTCACTACTCTATTGAGAGAACACAGTTATAAAGAGACGGAAAAAGAGAAAAAGATCTTAATTTAGAATATACGCTTGTGTACGATGTTTGTTCGCCTGTTTTAGGCATTTATAAAGATTTGTCAATTCTTTTGAAATGTCTACGAGAGGTAAGCAACTCTTTAATATGTGTTTTGGTATTCTAAATTTTAATATAGATACATATTATATAGCATGTGACTAAATTCAACATTTCAGTCTTTCACAACCATAGCTTCCACTTGCTAAAGACAAAAGGGACAGGAAATACAGAGGCAAAGCCATTCTGAAATGACGCTTTGCATACGTGACATGGACAAAGACAAACCCAAGCAAGCAAATACCAATCCCAGTATGCAACCGTTTGCCAAATGGGATTAAATTGAATTCAACGTGATAGAGTTACAACGAGAAATGATGGTAAGTACTAGATAGTTTACTAATGGTAAGAAAGGATAAGGACTGCTTTAATATAGGCATAGGGACTAAATTAAAAATTAGAAAAAAAAAATAAGAGAGACCATATATATAATTTTATCATTAAAAGATTATAAACAAATATTAACTAGAACTAAGAAATCTCAATATTAACTATGTCTCTTTTGTTTCTGGTCTTAGTTTCCGTCTTTATACCCAAAAAATAAAAGATAATGATATTTTCATGCCACTTTTATATTTTTTTATAGTAATTAATAACTTACACTTATTTTATTAAAGCATGTTTGTTTTAGATGTTGCCGAACGCAAACGGGCGTTGAGCACATATTTTCATGACTTTTATCTGAAGCATGAAATTTTTTGCTTTGTCTCAACGCCCGTTTGCAGTCTTTCTAACAGTAAACCAAACACAGCATTAATAACTACTTTTGAAATGTGTTAGTAACTTAACTTTTAAACGATAATGAAAAAAAGTTATTAGCTTCAAAATAGCAAGATAAGTATAAATTACGGATCCGAATTTAAATTAGTTCATTTTCTTTAAAACTATATGTGACATGTTCTGAACGAGAAATGCATAAATTTTTCTAATATACGGACTCACTGTTAGCTGTACAAGAGTGTACCACTTTTGCAATAAAGTAATTTGAGTATTTCCCTCTCATAGTTAACATGACATTGTCATGTCTTTAACGAAAGTAAGATAATTACCATAAAAAAAATAATCGAAATTCATAAATCACTAACTGACGTAAGAATGTGTAAAAGTGGTGTAAGAATATACTTTTCCAATGGTAAATCCTAGTAGTCTAATTTTTAGGGAAACGATGACCACAAAGAAAATTCATGGGGAACAGAAAAGGGTTCACAATGACAACAAGTGAATGTAGCTATGCATCCCAAAACGGAAAAGGAGAAATAAAAAGGTGATTACTCATTCGTGGAATGATTCCAAAGACCACTATCATATTCACTGTATTTGTGCATGCAAATTAAGGGATACCCCACACTGACAGCTCATTAAAATGAAACGATAAGTAAATAAGAAAGCTAATATGATAAACACACATCAATTTCGTATTATTTCTACATGTGAATCTCCCACCTTCTCCATGCATCTATAATATTTATGATAAAAAAGAAAAAAAAAGTGAAATGAAATTAAATTGATCTTTCTTTTATTATTATCATTCATGATAAGTGTATAAGGAGAGGCATAGCATTAAAGTTTAAAAATAATATTTTTGTTTTAATTTTGCTTAGGTATAACACATCTTCACAATTTTCTTTCATCGTGTGTATGTGTTTAAAATAAATTAGTATTTTATCTAATTATTTTATTTTAATGTATAATATGTTTTTTAAAATATAGGTAAATGTTAATTATTAGATTGAATACCTATACATATTCAATTCTCCTTAAATTTAGTATGTATAATCATCGTATTAATATCACATGATTTAATGATTGGATTGATAAAATTCATTGTTGTTTTGAAAAAATTATTCACAAGAGTAAATGTGCAAGATTTACTTTTGAAGCAAGTAGATCCCCATATTAGGTGCTTGAGAATTCACATTCTTTTATGTTTATGGCTCATTATAATCCACGGCACAGCTCCTTTGTGAAATTTCTCTTTTTTTCTCCTTTTTCCCAAAAATTGTGAAGGGGGATTTCTTGTTTAGGAGCCGTGCCTACACTAGTTCACTTGCTAGAGATAAGAGCAAGTGTTATGTGACTTCTAGGTAAAAGTGTATGAATGGTCCATCTTACCTTATGCTTAATTATAAATAACTGGAGTGTTAATTATTAAACTCCCAATCACTTGTGTGTGTGTGTCGATATATATGTGTGTGTGTGCGCGAGCGCACTTGAGAATTTGCATTCTATTATATTTATGACTCATTATAAATATAATCCACAACACAAGGTGAAGACGGATTTCTTTTTTAGGAGCCAGGCCTGCACTAGTTCACTTGTTAGAGATGAACACGAGTGTTATGTGACTATTAGGTATCAATGATTGAACTCTTGATCACTTGGCTATAAAGGTTTTCATATCATATTATAGATCAATTATTTTAAAAATTTAAATTATTAAGTAAAAGAGCATAAATAATTTTATATTTTTAACAGAGATTTGAATAATCAACTGATTCATATTCATATCTTGCATTGCAAACCGATTAATTGGAGCAGTACTACTCATAACATAAACAGAAACGCAGACTAGCGACAATTAAAACATTTAAAAGTAAATAGAATCGATGACATTGGGAGAGATCCAGTTTAGTTGCATAATTAAAATCACTTTCTTAATCAACAAATCTTTGGTATTATGATGTCTATGAGATACCATATACAACCTTGAAAATTAATTTATACCATTTAGTTCTTTAATTGATGACAAAAGAATACAAGTTACTATGGAAAAAAATGCAATTACCCTTCTTACTAGTCAATATAGTTACAACAGGCATTCAAACCCAACTAGGAACATATAAATCAGAAGGAAGGAATATATATGATTTACTGATTTAGTCATGTAAGTTCCACCTATCATCTTGAAACACTTGGGAAAGCCTTCTAGGTTCCTCAAGATGGCAACCCTCGTCGAAATTCTGAGAGTAGCTAACAGCATCATATTGGAATGACATAGGTTTGGATCCACACACGGTCTTGCTTTCCCTCATGAACCTTCTGAGGATGTTCCTCCACCTGCGAGCCTTCTTGCCGGTGTTGTTCCAGTGACGGATGCGAGAGTACTGAAATTCGCCGTGGACCACAAAGCACGACGGAGACATCATCGTGCACCTGGAGGATTAAGAGGATCGCTGCTGCACTGTGATTTCCTTTTCCATTTGAAATTTTGAAATGGAGATGTGATTTTTGACCCTATGTTCTTCTTTGTGCGGGTATGGTTTTCTTTAGCTTTCTCATTGATTTTCTTTGGCAATCAGTTGGATGAGGATCTAGTAATTACCATTTATATCTAGTACCACACTGTAAAATAGTTTTTTCTTATTCAAAGCTTTCTACTTCTTTGTGAGCGTAGGTAAGACCCGACGCATTTCATGATAGATAGCATAATATAAGTAAATATTATTTATTTTTATATAATATTTAGACCAGTATTCTATAAAATAATTAAAATAATTTTATTTAACTTTAATCGTATAATAGATAAGGAACAATTATTTTATTTTATACAACTAAAATTCCATAAAATTATTTTAATTAGATAAGTTCCTATCAAATATTTTATTTAAATATTATATAAAAAAAAATAATATTAATTATATTATATTATCAACTCCGATACAGTGTACTAAATGGAGCCTAAATGTATATACATTGTTAATTTTTCCATTTAATTGTTTGTCATGTTCGGCTAATTGTCGAGCTAACAACATTGATTAGAAAATAAAGAAGACAAGGGTCAATTGGTCCTCCCCGATCTCACTGGTCCATGTGTGATATGACATGATGCTATGATTGAGTAGGAAACTATTGTTACATTTAAATGTAAAGATATGATTGACCCAAAAAATAATAGGAGTAGTAAGTTAGGTAAAAGGGAACATTAATTAATTGAATTATTAAATATCAAACTATGATCATTTCATTATTTGTTTAACAGAAAGGAACAGATTTATTACTTTTTTAGATTATATTTCTGTATTTTTTTTTTCAAGAGATAGAAAGTTTTATTAAACTTTTTAGTTCTTACAACAACAAGGCCAAAAGAATATGAAAAAAAGTAGCTAGGTATATACAAACTACCGACAATGCTTTAACGAATGAAATACAACTTAGAAGCAGGGTGATCAAATTAAAATTAAATAATATCTCAATCAATATGGCTATAAATAATAGTAGTAATTAATTTCAGTTCAATCCATTCTTCATAGTCTTCCGTTGTTTCAAGAAATTTTTATTTATTTATTTATTTTGTTATGAAAGAAGTCTGGGACATGGAATGGAGAGAAGCAAGATAAGTTATAAAAATTCAAACAAAATAATTTGAATGTCATTTGACTCTAGGATCAAAAAATTCTCAAGAGGACTTAAAAAGACAAATAAATGATCTGCCACATGCAAAATTAGAACGAAAAAGAAATCAAGTTATAAGCTAGAAATTTATTTTTGAAGCTAACTGATATTTGATTATACAAATTAGGAATACAACTCAGAACGTATATTGAGTATTGAAGTGAGATTGATTAAGTATAGTAAATTAATAAGAAACCAACAAAGGGTATATATGATATATCAAATGTTATCATTATTGAATGTTAGACAATATACGGAATTGATAAGGAAATGCATGCGCCAATGCCATTTCTGAACGGGGAGGACGATGCTAATGGAAAGGGATAAGAGATAAAATGAGCCAACCAAGTCCTTAGAATAATTTCTTTCCAAACCAATAGCTCAGAAGAAGTTGAGAAAAAAAAAAGTAGTATAGATTAAATGGAAAACAGGATATGTAAGTAAGAAAAATACTATGGACAAGCCATGCATCAAAAGAGAGGGTAAAAATTAAAACATTAATGTTATGTTTGGATTTGGGGTTAGGGAAGGAAAATGAGGGAAGTGGGAGATTTATCATAAGCCTTTCATTTATTTAAAAGTTTTATAAAAGAAGAGAAAAGAAATGAGAATTTTTAAATAATTTTTCAAAACCATCTCTTATTAATTTTTGTGAACGTTTTAGGCTATGTTTGGGAGTTTAAAAGGAATGAAAAGGAAAGGAATCTAAATGAAATGAAGGGAAAGGAATGAAAGGAGAATGGAAGGCTAATTAAAAAAATTTCCTTCCCTTATTTGGATGTTTTAAAATTTTCAAATTGGGAAAACTTTAAAATGTTCATAAAAATGATTAAGAGAGGATTTTGAAAGATAACTTAAAAATCTTCATTTTCTTCCCTTTCTTTTTTAAAACTTCCAAACAATGGAGATACTTATGATAAAACTCTCCCGTACTTCATTTTTCCTCTTTAATCCGTCATCCAAACATAGCATAAAAGAACAATAAATAGTAAGATTGGGGCATGTGATTTTGGTTCAATCACAACTCCATCAGCCGCACCCACCTCTGTGTGAAGGGACTTGGTAATATGTTGTGTTACTCTAATTCATGAAGAGGTGGAGCGGAGAGGACAGTGCCGTTTGCAAAGGCACTTTTCAGCACCTAATTGGTCTTGGTGCCATCAGTTGCTTGCCTTGTTTCCATTCGCTTTGGATTAATTCCTTTCATGAACTTCTCATTCCCATTCAAACAATTGTTTATCTTGCATAGGTTAGATATATAGCAAGGACTTTATATAAACTATACACAATGACCAATGTTTTTGGAGATGTGATGAAACCTTTTTCAGATTCAAGAGAGGGTTTTGGCTTACATTCAAACTTGTATCAATTACATATATTAAGTTTATTAACTGAATTAGTTATTATAGAAAATGAGCATTATTACTTTCAAAAGTTGACTTAATTAATAAGATCGAATTACGTCGATGTGATTGAGTTTAATTATTACTAATGACCTTTTATTAATAGATTATTTGTAAATGTTAATATTATTATAAGCTACTGAAGAGAGTACTTGTAACATATTTTGACCTAAAATATAACACTCTCCACTCTTTTGAAACTTTTGTCTAACCAAAGAGTAAAGAAAAAGAGATGAATGTGAATGGGTGACTATGCAAGAAACTAACCTAATATCATATATAATCATATCTATGTTCATATAATATAGTTTGCAGAAAATTTGAATTTGTCTAATGTTAAATATTATTTGATGAATATTTGAACATTAGTTTTAAATTGGGGAAAATATAAAATATTTTATTCAAATAGAAGATAATTATATAAGTGAGAATTAATCTTGTGTGAATGGGGATTAATTGCTTTTGAAATAAATTTTTACTTTAAAAAATGCCATTACTGTACCTAGTTATTATATGTATAATTAGTTATTTAAAAACACCGATTATCTGCAAGTAAAGAATTCGATCATTTAATTACCAAAAAAAAAAGAATTCGATCATTTTTGTTTCTTTTTGGGGAGTTGGAATCAACATATAATTATATTGTAGATGGCATAAAACTATAGCTACCAAGTAATTTGATGAATTAATTCAAAACTTTTTCACTATTTTCCAATACAAAGATAAAATCATAATATGTTATTTCTCAGGAAAATAATTATATATATATATATATATATATAATTTCTTTTAGATATTTAATATTTGGTTTCCATTTTACTCGTATTCTTACAGTATATAGATTTTGTGTGCCCTCTTTTGTCACAAGCTGGAATAGCTCAGTTGGCTAGAGCGTGTGGCTGTTAACCACAAGGGTCGGAGGTTCAAGCCCTCCTTCTAGCGATTTCCTTTTGGTCCTTGTTTTGGGTCTACGAAAAAAAGGGGTTTAGCCCAATTAAATCGTGCTCCGTCATCCGTAGGGCCTAAATTTCTTTAATGATGGCCCATATGAATAAAATCCATCATATGGGGTTTCTCTCTTCCTTCTCGATTGTGAGTTCTCTATGCAACTTGCAACCAACAACAAAAAGAAAAAAGAAAAAAAAAACTTAAGATATATAAATAAAATCGATTTAATTTATTTAAAGTGAACTTTCAATTTAAAGAATAAAAATAGAATTATAATAGTTGCAGATAAAATAAAAAATATAAATTTTAATAATTTTATAGTTTAATATTTATATATTTATTTTAATTTCAATTATTAATTTTTTTAATCAATAGTTCTAATTTTTTTTTTGGAATGAACTTCTTACTTTACATGTCCAAATAAAACCATAGTAGCATTATCGGGATTATCTTGTAAGAACTCTGAGTTGATAGAGTCCGAGAAAATGACACATGGGTTGGTAAATGGTGCTCACTCCTCAGAGAAACGGTTCAATGCTTTGGTGGCAACATCTGTTTCAAGCATTTGAACCCCCCCATCTCACCTTACATGCCCGAGGGGTCACTTTGTGGCCAAGAAATGGTGGTTGCGGATAGGCCTTTCATGGCCTGCTTTAGTTGCCCACATATATCTCTCTCAATTTTCACGCACAACTCATTTATTTCCACACAAAATATGAACCTCCCAAATTCGCCTGCACAAAGTGTCCCTGCTCTTCATCTGCAGTTGCTTTCCACCATTTTCTTTCTTAGATAGACAAAAAATCTATGAACAATTGAACTTAAGCTCATTGATTTAAAAATTTCCCAACCCCTTATCATAAACTAATACTCAAATGGTACATTCAAATTATAGCAGTTGGTGAGTTAAAGTCTTTATTGAAATTCATATAAAAAGAAAATGTCACATTGAGGTCGGAGGCTCATCCGCTTATACTCTAATAATTGTAAATAAATGGTCAAAATTTTTATATATTAATAAAAAAAAATCTTTTTGCTCCTATACTTTGTAAGCTTCTACCAACCTCCAAGTCACCAACCTCTTTCATTTCTCCTTCATAATTTTAATATTTTTTAAATATTGTTCATATAATTTTATAAAAAAAAAATAATACAGACATCTTAAATTTTACATTATTTATAAATAATTCATAAATTTTAAAATAATTTTAATTAATATTTAAATTATAATAATTAAATAAATTAACTTTTTTATCTACTTTCTATTCATTATAATTATAGTTGTACATGTTTCTATATAATTTTAATTGAATTTAACTGGATAAGAACTATTATTGCAATCATGATCTCAATGATTTTGTCAAGAATATTACTCACCAAAAAAAAATTACTACCAACAACAAAGGAAAGTAAAAGCATGCTTTTATTTTACAAAAGATAATTAAAAATTTAGATAACAATTCTTGCATACATATATATAAAATGTAAGAGAAAAAAATTGTGGACAAGTAAAGTGATCCTAAAAAATTAAAAATTGAGGACTAGAGGATCACAGTGTGATCTTTGATGCAAGAGGCTAACCATTGATTTTGTTCCACGTGTGACGAAGTACTGTCTTATTACATGCGAGAACTCACACTGGAAGGTTGAAGCGGATCTGAAAACTTCACCGTGGGTCCCGCACCAGCGGCGCCACCACCTCTCCGAGCACTCGCAGTTGCAGTTGCAGTCGCAGTCGCAGTCGCAGTGGGATAACGAGTGGATCATGACCCACCAAACCAGACAAAGACAAAACCACCAATATTCAAATCCAATTTTCTCCCATAATCTTCATCTTCCGCCACAACCAGAAACTCTCTCTCTCTCTCTCTCTCTCTGAGAGATGGCAATGGCAATGGCGCTTCGCAGGCTTTCCTCTTCCATCGACAAGCCTTTACGCCCTCTCTTGAATGCCGGCTCTGTTTACTACAAGGTCCTCCCTTTTCTTCATTTCAATCATACTTCCTAACCTTTTTCCCCATAAATCCATAATCTTCACCAATTTTTTTTTCTTTTTATTTTTTAGTCCTCTTTGCCTGATGAAGCTGTCTACGAGAAAGAAAGATCCCGTGTTACAGTAAGCTGATTATAAATATTTCCGCTTTAGTTTCTGTAAAAATATGGATTGGGTGCTTGAGCTTCAGTCTTGTTAAGTGTGAAGCTCATTTTCCTGTGTATTGGTTGTGAACTTGTGATGCTTTGATTTGAAAATATTGCAGTGGCCAAAGCAATTGAATGCTCCGCTCGAGGTTGTTGATCCTGAGATTGCTGATATAATTGAGCTTGAGAAAGCTAGACAATGGAAGGTATACTTTTGCAGTGTTAGTTTACGTTACGTCTTCAAAAAAAAGAGTTCACCTGCTTGAGTTTGTGTGAAGTATTTGATATGGTTGTGAACTTGTGGTGATGCATGATGCTTCCTCACACGCAGGGGGAATACAGGATTGAAACTCAGTTCCTCATATTAGGCTATCTTAATTCTTAAATTGTTGGATTTCATCTTACTGTTATGTTAGTATATATAGATTGACTTCTTTGGTTTTTTTTTTTTGGTGAAGGGGTTGGAACTAATACCCTCAGAGAATTTCACTTCTACCTCTGTAATGCAAGCTGTTGGCTCAGTCATGACTAACAAATACAGTGAAGGATATCCTGGTGCGAGATATTATGGAGGAAATGAGTATGTCAGTTTGCTCACTTACTGTGTGTGCTTGTCTTGATAATTCATGGATTCCGATGATATAGTGGGTAGCATTTTGAATTTTATTCCTGGACTTCTATACTGAGTCCGATTCAGAAACTCTGGATAATTCTTTTTCAGGTATATTGACATGGCAGAGACACTATGCCAGAAGCGTGCCCTGGAGGCATTTCGGTTGGATCCGGCTAAATGGGGAGGTAAGCACACAAGACAAACATATCAGTACGAAAAAGTAAATTCCTTTATTTTTTTCTTTATAGATTGTACTTTTTTTTTGCCCTTTTTGGTAGTTGACTCGTTGTTGTAAGCATGCTAGTATACGTATCTATTCTATGGGAAAGTCATTACTGTTTCTGAGCCATATACTACTTCTTTCACAGAATTCTGAACTACGCACATGCTAAGAGCCTAAGGATGGAATTTAAAATAAGAATCTCAGAGTTGAAGTCTCTGATGGACTTTGCTTGTTAAAATTTAAAATGATCTCCCATGAGCTTTCTTGATGTTTAATTAAAAATATTAGGTGGTAATTTTGTTCATATGTCATTATTACCCCTAAATTGCAGTGAACGTGCAGCCTCTATCTGGGTCTCCTGCAAATTTTCATGTTTATACTGCATTGCTAAAACCTCATGAAAGAATCATGGCACTTGATCTTCCTCATGGCGGGCATCTTTCTCATGGATACCAGGTATTTTCAAGTTCCATCATTCATTTCCAGTTATAATGAAATCTATAATACATATATGGCTTATTGATCATTATTGTCTTTTTTCTTTTGGGAGCATTTCTTGAAAGATTAGATAGAAATGACTTTGTAGTCATTTAAGAAAAATTATACTTGTTTATATTTATTTGTTTATATTTCTATTTGATTGGGACATTGTGTTAACTGTTGGCAATGTATTATATGACAATCAATTAAGACTGCTTATGTTTTCCGGACAAGCATTTTTTCTTTCTTCTTATCTATCTAACAAGCTCTCGCTGTTCATTTATACTGTCTTCTGTTTAATTATCCATATGAAAATTTAATATTGTTGCAATTGTCACTATGCAGACTGACACAAAAAAGATATCTGCAGTCTCAATATACTTTGAGACGATGCCATATAGATTGAATGAAAGCACAGGATACATTGACTATGACCAGGTATCATTGCAGTGTTTTTTCATCATGGTTGTGGTCCTTTTGGCTATATTCCTCATTCCTAGATTTTATCTATTTTCACAATTAACTTGATCATACTCATTATAAGTGTTAATTGAAGACTGGCTCTCATAATTAAAATATTCACATGATATAAATGTGGTAAGTTTAGTTCATGCTGCATGATATAGGGTTTAACCACATCACAAATAATTGTCAATAACTGTTTGTCTAAAGTTCTCAAAAATCAAGTTCTGATGAATGCTAATTTATAAATATAGTTGAATGATGTTTCATTTTCTTGGCATTGTCACAAGAATGTGATTATCATTTAATGACCTTCCTTTGGGCTTAAAGGTTAGCATTGAAAAATAACAATTTAATCAGGTGTCAGAGAAGTGATAGATAGTAGAGTTTTTGTTACTCTGTAGAAAGAATGTATACTATGCACTTTTTCTGCTTTTTAAGAAGGTTACAACTTACGAGTACTGCTGAATGATGCTATTTCTGCTGCCACTAAATCTCCTTTTACAGTTTCACTTGTTTATGAACGACAATGGAGTTGTTTTGCTTCATACTTACACAACTAAATAAGTCTAGTTGCATCACTATCCAAACTGGTGGACAACTTCATACTTCATAGACTTACTTGATTTTTTCCTCTCACTTTTCAACTTTATGAATTCAATTGAGAAAGCTCATTTCTCCTATAATCAATCCTGTCACTTAATGAAAACAATTTTGCTGAGTGATTAAAATTCTTCAAACTCAATTTTCCATTAGTGAGCCAGTTCTTAATTTGGCCAGATAGTATTCCACTCTTGCTCCTTAATTTAGATATATATTTATGAGATTTGGATCCCCAAAAGTGCAAAGTGCACTTTAGAGAGTATATTGCACGTGGGTAACCATTGTTGAGAAAATTTAGGAAGAGGATTCTAACAAATCTATAGTTTATTATTCACGTGCTTGTATTTTATCAAATTATAAACCGTTGATTTTTTACTTAGCGGTTATGAACCTTGCACTTTACTCTCTAAAGTACACCATGCACTTTAGAGGATCTTAATCCATATTTGTGTCACCCTTTTTTTTGTCATCTCAAGGTTTTTATGATGTGAAAAATTTTGAAATGCAGTTGGAGAAAATGGCTACACTCTTTAGGCCAAAATTAATTGTTGCTGGAGCTAGTGCTTATGCACGCCTGTATGATTATGCACGTATACGCAAGGTAATATATATAGTACAGATTTTGTAAATATACGGAAAGATTTTGTAAATAGATTGTTTTATATTATAATTTGTGGTTTTTACTTTGAATGATTGTCTGGAAGGCCCAAGGTTAAATTCATGATGCATGTTACAGGTGTGCGATAAACAAAAAGCTATATTATTGGCAGATATGGCACACATCAGTGGATTGGTTGCAGCTGGTGTTATCCCATCTCCTTTTGATTATGCAGATGTAGTGACTACCACAACTCACAAGTCACTTCGTGGCCCACGTGGAGCTATGATTTTCTTCAGGAAGGGGGTTAAAGAAATTAACAAACAAGGAAAAGAAGTAAATTCCTGAGCAAAATTCATTTGACATTTTTGTTTAGTTTTGGCTTTAAATACTTTCAAATTTCATTTTCATCAGTAGGCCAGTTTGTTCTATTTTCTACTTGAATTGATGTAAATTCATGACGTGATTGGAACACTAATTCTTCTATTAATTTGAAGGTGTTGCATGACTATGAGGACAAAATCAACCAAGCTGTCTTCCCTGGACTGCAAGGTGGTCCTCACAACCACACTATTACTGGTTTAGCTGTTGCATTGAAGCAGGTATACAAGTGGAGAAGATAATATGATCTTTCTTTATACTATTGTTGCAATTCTGACAGACACTGATGAAAGGGATCTGTGTCACTGTTTTTTTTTTTTTCTTAATATTGTGGTTTTTGTATTAGATTGCAACTTCCCCGGACAATAAAATGGTTTTGTAGTAAGCTTTTTCATCATCTTATCTTGATAGGAAGGTTTGTCTGAGGGGTTGATTTGGAGAGTGACATAGTTTGAGTGATACCATTTGAATGGTGTTTGAAGCTTAGATTACTTTTGTGCACCAGAGAAACTTCCAGAAATGTCAAATGGGTGGGTTAAGTCTCAAGTCTAATGGGTGTAGTTTTGTAGCCTTAAAAGAAAATTAAAAATAGCTGAAAATGGTTCTCCATGTTCTTTAAATGATAATCTTGGAAACCAAATTATCTGGAGCCTTAACTGCCTTGTTTTTTAATTTTGTAAATAAGTGAGAATGTATGGTATTTGTGCTGCATATATTCACTAACTGATAGTATTTATTATTTCTTTCTGTTATGTGGATGCAGGCTACAACTTCAGAGTATAGAGCATATCAAGAACAAGTTCTCAGCAATTGCTCAAAATTTGCACAGGTACATTTGAAAGGAGAACTGCCCCTTCTCTCATATATTGGATCTTAATGCACAAAGTGGTTGCTGATTGCCTTGCTGGATCCAAGAGATTAACTTCTTGTACTTTTAACACTCAAATCTTAATATGTTGCAGGCTCTGAGTGAGAAGGGCTATGAGCTTGTTTCTGGTGGAACTGAGAATCATCTAGTTTTGGTGAATCTGAAGAACAAGGCAATGGAAAACTGCTTTGACGTTTCATACAAGCTTCTTTGAGTTTACTTTGTTACAAAATCATCACATCTAATGCTAATTATTTGTGTGTTATAGTCATAAAGCTGACATGAAGTTACTAATTATTGTTGTGATATAATTCAAGAAAAACTTTGTACCCTTAAAAGGCATATATTATGTCAGATCCATAAAAGAAAGCTGTAATTTTTCATCCTAAACAGTAATATTAAAGTGAGACTAATGCTCTTCAAAAATCTTTGTGTAGGGCATTGATGGCTCCAGAGTTGAGAAGGTTTTGGATGCAGTTCATATTGCAGCTAATAAAAACACTGTTCCAGGAGATGTGTCTGCTATGGTTCCTGGTGGAATCAGGATGGGTACAGGCTCTTCGTTGCTTATACCATGATTTTAATGTCTTTAGTCCCTTACTTGATAGCTCTTGTGGATTTCAGGAACCCCTGCTCTTACTTCTAGGGGATTTGTTGAGGAGGATTTTGTTAAGGTAGCAGAGTTTTTTGATGCAGCAGTAAATTTGGCTGTGAAGATTAAGGCAGAGAGCAAAGGTTCTTAAATACTTCCTGAGTTTGTGTTGTTTTATCTGGACATTGCTAATATAAATGTTGTTAACTTGTTGCTCGGTGGGCTTGATGTGCTTAAATAAGCTAACATGTGGTTGCTGTTGAATTTTTGAATCAGGAACAAAACTGAAGGACTTTTTGGCCACAATTCAGTCTTCTTCCTTTCAATCAGAGATTGCAAAGCTCCGCCATGATGTTGAGGAGTATGCAAAACAATTTCCAACCATAGGTTTTGATAAAGCCACCATGAAATACAAGAACTGAGAAAAGAAAAATTTTCATCAGGTGTGCATTTTGTCAATGGTATAATTTTTTCTTCTGGCCGATAATGTATTCTGCTGATAAGGCATCAATACTCTCCTTCCCACCTACCCATACACACAAAATCTAAAACTAGACTTTTACACTATCAAGCTGGTCTGACCAGAACTTGACCACATTACAAAGGCATGCAATCATGGTTTAAGGAATTCAAGAATATATGGGTTCCTTTTATATTCTAATTTCTCAATTGTTTTGTACTACGTTGTGCTTTCTGTTGCTGCAAGCTAGTAATGAACAAGTGAATGATCGACAATTTTATGGGTTTGGACTTTGAAACATGATAAATCATTAAGGCTAAAATAAACTTACACTACATTTGACCTCATACGAGACAAAAGCACTATTATTAAAAGCTTCCACCTTTTAAAATAACAAATATAAATATGGATTAGAAGATGCACAGTTATCTGGTTTCTTCTACTATTTTCTCATTGATTTATTCATTTCCATTCGTCCCATATTTGTTGATAGGGTTTTAGACAAGAGGTAGTTGAACACAGGAGTGCAAGAAAGAGCACTAGAGACCTTGTTTCTGTTTCATTTATAAAAGCCTGTCTGCATCATTAAATTTCATTTCTTAGTGTCCACTCAAAATTTCAATTTATAGGAAAGAAAAAGCAAAATGATATCAGTAATCTGTTCTTAACCTTGGGGACAACTTTTAAAAAGTGATATTTAAATGTGAGATTTTGAAATTCATTTTTCTTCTCCAAGACAGAAAAGCTTGCATTTGACACTTCTTTTGAACTCTAAGATCAAATTTCTTCAACTAGGACATACAGAATCTTAGTCTGATGTTCTCTCATGGATTTAGTTTGTTATGTGGCAGGTCACACCATGGTCTTATTGGCAAGCAATTCAAGTTGATCAGTTTTCCTGATTCAAGGTAGAGGAGCAGTCAAGAGCCTTTATATGTATGAATCTAGAAAAACTTGATATCTTCTTGAAATGTATAGATACATATGCAATAAAGGCTTCAAATACCATATTTCTAGAACAGATGCTCCTTGGTCTCTACTCCATTTGGTGTCATTACTATATTATCATTAGAGATGCTGATATTCTCCCATAAATCCAACTAACCTCCTTCACTGCATAGAACCCAGCTAGGTGTTGATAAGGATTCTTTTGCCTCATGATATTCCTATCTTTTCTTTTCCCTTTAATATTATAGCAATTTCCAGCGACTATTTGGTGTGCAACCTCACTATCAGCCTGAACAACATTGCTTTGCGAGAACTTGACTGGTTTGAAAATGTTAAAAGCCGGTCATTTCAGAGAGAAATCGGAAAGCCAAAGCTGATCAGTGGCATCAGTGAACCAATGTTTAAAAAAGATTCCTCATCACCTTTGCATATTAGGAATTTGTTCAAGGCATTAACGGTTTATTAAGTCAAATTTAAATAGTAAATGGCCCCTCGTCCTATTGGATTAACTGATCCACTTCCATGGTACATTGTGTGAGAATAACAATGAGGAAAAAAAATAGTCAAATTGCACAAAATTGTTGGATTTGATAAAAATTTGTAATTCATGTTTGGGATGGCGAGAGAAACAAATGGTAAGAACTAAGAAGAATTTGAGAATAACTAGACTACTAAAATTTTTGAGGGAAAAAAAACTATTTTTATTTGGTACTATTGAAACAGTAAAATGTTCAAGTCAGGCAGTGAAAGCATCACATCATATCAGCAAAAAAGAATAAGAATAAAGCTTGATAAAAAGATTCCCATGTTGATATGGTGAAAGGTTGAGAAGATTAGGGAAAAGATAAATATAGAGTGAGGGAATAAAACCAAAGACAAAAGGAGAGGATCCAATTCCTTATAAAGTATAATTAATCTAGCATAAAAGGACATGAAGAAATTCGGCTTTCATACATTCAGCACTAAGAAATTTCTAACCAAACTCCACTTTCATACTTTTCAATGGAATTTAAAAAAAAAAAAAGTATCTACAATCATTCATATTGCTTGCCAAGATTTTTGGCGAAAATGACAAAAAATCCATCGTAGTATAGAGAAGAAAATGTTGCAATATGAGAAAATAAAATACTGGTGGGTGCCCTTCTTATATGTGTGACAAATAGATGAATTGAATAAATTTTAAATTAGATCGTCAATAGATAAATAAAAATAAATTAATTATTTATTTAAAATTATTAAAACCATAAATTTCATATCTATTTTAATGAATAAATCAATCAATTCATTAGTTTTTTTTAATAAATAAATATTTAATTAATTTATTTTTAATTAGATACGTCTAAATTTTTTATATATTAAAATATATTCTATTATTTAAATTATATAATAATAATTAGATATTTAATAAATATTTTAATTGATTTATTAATTATTTATTTAATTAAAAGTAATATGATTCATTTAATCCATTAAATCTTGGATTAGATTTACATATAAATAAATTTGATAAATTATGAATTAATGAATTGAATTGATAACTTGTCTTTTTTCCAAACGCTTTGCAGAAGCTAAACCCATGTGAATCAATAAATTCAATTGGTACCTTGCCTTTTTGACCAAACGCTTTGCAAAAAGGTAGACCGAGGACGCACTGCACCCATTCCTAAAAGGCGCTCCTCCTCGTTCCATTGTATATCCCAAAGAACTCCCAAAATCCCGTCCTTGTCCCCTCTGGTCCTCTTCTAACTCCCCCTGCCTTGACGTGATTCAGAGTCACAAGTCCACTGCAAGTCTGCACCTCTTTCACTCTCCCACACTTCCACTTGCTATTCACTCTCTGCTTCATCACTGTCATCAATGGCGGCCACTGCGCTGCACGAACCCGTCGATGCAAACCCACTTCTCCAGGACTTTGAGTTCCCGCCTTTCGATGTTGTCGACGCCAAAACACGTGCGCCCCGGGGTTCGTGCCCTCCTGAAGAAGCTGGTGACAAGTTCTTGCCTTTCGTCCCGTTTTGGTTTCTTCTTTCCGTTGCGATTGTTGGGTCTGCGGTGATTTTGATCCTCAAAATTTTGTTTGTTTGAATTTCGCAACATGTGTTGATGGGTTTTGCAGGAAGGTGAACTGGAGGAAATGGAAAGAAACGTGGAGCCGTCATGGCCGAAGTTGGTGGAACCGTTGGAGAAGATTGTAGACCGGCTGTCTGTTGTTTGGGGGATTGTCAATCATCTCAAGTCCGTTAAGGATAATTCTGAGCTCCGTTCTGCCATTGAAGATGTTCAGGTGTTTTTGTGGTTTTGTTATGTGTATCAGTGCATTTCTTGATCTTTCGTTCTTTTGGCCTATCAAATTTCTATTGGGGAAGTGCGACATTCTTATATAATTATTTCTTAAGTCAACTAATATGTTCCTTTCTGAAAGTGTATGATTCAGTCGTTAACTTGTTCAAACTCATTTCACGTTAGTCCTTAAAAGTGATAGTAGAAGATATAAGGAGAAACAAGTTTCAATAATTTAAGGATTGAACCATACAGTTAATCTAAATCAAGTGAGGTACATTTTTCGATATGCCATTTTATTTATTATTTCTCTGTATTTGGCAAACTTCATGGGAATTGATTTATTTGTTACACTATAAACTTGAGCGTTTCGCATATTAGAAGATGTTATTCTGTAATATGTTGTCTTGTCCTCTTATCTACTGAATGTCGGGGGAGTACTTTAATAATATTCTGTTTTTGGCTAATACCTGTGTTATTTTTATGACATATGAGTACACTAGTTTTGTTGTCCTAACATTGCTAACTTTTTGTTTGCAGGCAGAAAAGGTCAAGTTTCAGCTTAGGCTGGGACAAAGCAAACCCATTTATAATGCATTCAAAGCCATTCAAGAGTCTCCTGAATGGCAGACACTGGATGATGCTCGCAAACGTATAGTTGAAAGTAAGTAACTCAAATATCGTATTATATGTTGTGGTTGTATTTTTGGGTACTGGGCCTACTGGCATGTTGTTTTTCATACTAAGTTGCTTGAATTGCTGTGTGTTACGTATAGTCACTGTTTCTCACCTACATTTCCATTTAATAAGATTGAGAACTGTGAAAGATGTTGGATGTGTAGTTGGTGTGAATTTTCTTATTTATGGATCTTCTCTTTTGCTAATCTCATACCAGGCTCCTAAGTGTAAGAGAGTGTCGGTGTGTGTTTTGTACATTTTGATGTTTGACTTGTAATATCGAATATCTGTGTCACTTTTATTTGAATGTTATTGAATGAATTCTATACTCATGCTAACTTGTAAAGTGTTCCATTTTTGGACTTATGCCATCTTACTTTTACCAAGTAACAATTTTACTTTGTACCTTTGCAGAACAAATAAAGGAGGCGGTTCTTAATGGTGTTTCTCTTGAAGATGATAAAAGAGAGCAATTTAACAGAATTGAACAGGTGTGCTTTGAGTAACACTAAGAGATTGTTTGGACTTTTAAAAATAAGATGGAATGGAATGGAATTTGGGGGAATGCATCCCATGTCATACCCCTCCATTCCATCATTTTCTTCCCTACCATTTTTTTTGGGGGGGGGGGGGGTACGAGATGAAGTCAGTTTATAATTCTTACCGTTCCATTCATTTTCACTAGAATTTCCAAACAAAGGAATGGAAACTTGATAGAACCCCTGGATTCTTCAACCAAACAGTTACAGAAAAATACGAAAAAACAGGGGAAAAACAGAGGAATTCGGAATCAAACAGTTACAGAAAGATACGAAAAACAGAGGAAAAACAGAGGAATTCGGAATAAGGAGTTATTGAATATTTTATTGAATAAGTCTGAAGTACAAGAGGTAGTTTCCCCTTCAAGGAGTATTCTCCTTCTCTGAGAACACTTTCTCAGACAGTAACTTCCATAAAACTCACCCTCTCCCTGGCCTAGGACCACTAATTTCCTTGTACATATCAATACCTCCCGGTGGGAAATCAACCTTGTCCCCAAGGTTGAAATGAGGAAATTGATGTTGGATAGCCAGGACATCTTCCCAAGAAGCTTCCTCGGCTGGATGATTGAGTCCATTGAATCAAAACCTGCTTGGTGGGAACACCCTGGTAGCGAATGGTACGAGTGGCCAGTACTTGAGCAGGAACAAAAAAAACTGGGATGCTGTCTTGAAATTCTTCAGGCAGTGTTTCTTCAACCACGTGATTCCCAATAGCCTTTTTTAATTGAGAAACATGAAACACGGGATGAATACGAGCTTGAGGAGGAAGTTGTAATTGAAAAGCCACCGCTCCAATTTGTTTAAGAACAAGAAAGGGACCATAATACCGAGCTGCTAATTTTGGATGTAAACAGCCTTGGGTAGACACATTTCTATGGGGCCGGATTTTCAAATAGACCCAATCACCAACTTGAATGAGAGAAGGTGTCCGGTGCAAATTAGCCTGTTTAGCCATCTGAGTTTGAGCCTTGGTCAAATGATATTTCAGTTGCCTAAGAGCTTCATCTCGATCCACCAAATCCCTTGCCACTGCCTCTATCAAAGTTTCACCAGGAATATACTTGATCAAGGAAGGTGGAGGTCTGCCATAAACCACTTCAAATGGTGTAGTTTGAGCAGCAGTATGGAAACTGGTGTTATACCAATATTCTGCCCAAGGCAAAAAATCCCCCCAAACCTTAGGTTGTTCAGCACAAAAACATCTCAAATAAGTTTCCAAAGTTCGATTCAACACTTCTGTTTGACCATCCGTTTGTGGATGGTAAGCAGTACTAAACTTGAGAGCCGTCCCCTGCAAACGGAACAATTCTTTCCAAAAGCCACTAATAAAAGTAGGATCACGATCACTTACAATAGAAATGGGAACACCATGGAGACGTACAATCTCTTTAATAAAAATTTCAGCAATGCCTCTTGCAGAATATGGATGCTTAATCAAGATGAAATGAGCATATTTACTCAGCCTGTCCACCACCACTAAGATTGTATCAAAACCTTTATATTTGGGCAATCCGGTGATAAAATCTAGGCTTATTTCCTCCCAAATAGCATTGGGAATAGGGAGTGGTTGGAGAAGGCCAGCAGGTGAAATAGCCAAATATTTATTGCGTTGACAAATTTGACATTCAGCCACAAACTTGGTGATAGTACCTTTCATGCCTACCCAAAACAAAGATTGGGCTATCCTCCTGTAAGTTCGAAATACTCCAGCATGTCCACCCGTAGGAGAGGCATGGAATTCTTGTAGTAAACGTGGGATCCAAGAAGAGGAAGCCGAAAGTACCAACCTGCCTTTGTAGAATAATCTACCATTCTCTAATGTATAAAATGGGTGAGAATTAGGATCAGCAGTAAGGTCAGAAATGATTTTGGACAACATGGTATCTTGTTGGACCTCCTCATCAATGGTTGTGACCTCCATCCAAAAAGGCCGAGAAATAGCTTGAAATTCTTTCTCTTCTTCTCTCCTGGATAAGGCATCCGCGACTTTGTTGTTGGACCCCAATTTATAGATAATGTCAAACTCATAGCCCAAAAGTTTAGCAAGCCAGTTCTGTTGATTTTGAGTAGTAATTCTTTGTTCAATTGAGACTTTTTTGGTCCTGTGAATCTAAAAAATTTCCAATTTCTTTAGACTTATTGAGAGAAGTCTGTCCAAGAGCCTTGCTAAAAAAATGGATGTTTGTCTTGTGACAAGACAGCCCCAATTCCTCTTCCACTGGCATAGTCAGGTAACACAAGGACGGTAATAAACCTTCGGTAATATCCCGTGAGTCCCAAAAATCCTCTTAAACTTTTGAGGGATTTGGGTTGAGGCCATTGCATCACACTCTCCACCTTTCTAGGATCCATTGACACTCCTTGCTGAGAAATAATATGCCCCAAATAATCTATAGTAGTTTGACCAAAACAACATTTCTTTTGATTGGCAGAAAACTGATTGTGAGATAAAACAGACAATACCTCAGACAAGTGCTGTAAATGCTCCTCCCAACTGCGGCTATATATAAGAATGTCGTCAAAGAAGACCAATACAAATCTTCGGAGAAACTGTTGTAGGATGGAGTTCATAGCACATTGAAAAGTTGCGGGTGCATTAGTAAGACCAAAAGGCATCACCACAAACTCGAAGTGGCCTTGATGTGTTCGAAATGCGGTCTTAGGAATGTCCGGTTCAAACATCCTTATTTGGTGATATCCAGCCCTAAGATCAATCTTGGAAAAATACTTTGCTCCATGAAGTTCATCCAAAAGTTCTTCAATCACCGGTATAGGAAATTTATCAGGAACTGTTGCTTTATTTAGGGCCCTATAATCCACACAAAAACGCCAACTGCCATCTTTTTTTTTTTAACCAAAATCACTGGGCTTGAGTAAGGACTGTTACTAGGGCGTATGATCCCAGAAGACAACATCTCAGCAACCAATTTTTCCATTTCATTCTTCTGTAGATGTGGGTATCTATAAGGTCTCACATTGATTGGATCTGTCCCCTCTTTGAGAGGAATCCTGTGATCAACCACTCGCTTTGGAGGCAGCCCTATAGGATTGGCAAACACTGAAGCAAATCGAGTTAAAACTTCTTGTAACTCATCCGTTTGAGAAGAACTGAATTCCGAATTCTGGACCAACTCGGCAGCAATCAATTCAGTGTCCATAGAAGCAAAGATCCAAACTAATGCTGCTGTCTCAATTTCAGTTAATTTTGAAAGAGCCCTTGAAGATAAAACCGAATGTGACAAACTCGGATCACCTTGGATTTGAACAATCTGCCCATTATGCATGAAAGACATGTGCAATGTCCTCCAATTTACTTTAATCTCCCCAAAAGTCTCTAGCCAAGCCACACCCAATATGATATCAACTCTTCCCAATTCAAATATATAAAAATCACCAGACATACAATATTCTCCTAACCTTAGAGGCAACCCCAAACAGCAACCCATTGAATCTCTTTTGTGCCCATCTCCCAAACGAACTCCAAAAGGAGCAGTAGGGGTCACTGTTAATGATATCTTCTGAACCAATCCTTGATGTATGAAATTGTGACTGGCTCCACTGTCAATCAAAACCAAAACTTCCTTTCCACAAATTTCACCCCGCAATTTCATCGTTTTTGGAGGAGTCAAACCATGGGCTGAGTACATAGATAAATCCATCCATTGCAATTCACCATCCTCATTTACCTCCTCTGCATAATGTTCCTGTGATTCTGTCACTCCAACACCTCCATTTGTCTCCATGTCCAGCGGCTCATTCTCCCCTAAAATGGTGAGTCGCAAACTCTTGGCTGCACAGCGATGCCCTGGAACGAAAGCTAGTCCACAGTGAAAACACCTTCCTTCCTCTCTTCGGCGAACAAATTCTTCATAAGGCAACTGGCGGTTTCCTCTTCCTCTGCCATTTGCAGTAACAGTAGTAGGTCCTTTGTTCACAGAAGATGATGGGGAATTTGTAACAGGTTTCGAATTTGTTCCACTATATACTTCTGAATGGTTACTAGGTCGTAACCCATTTGTGTTTGGATTTGAATAACCCAGTTTCACAGAGCCCGTATTTGTTCCCCAAAATCGTGACCCACTTCCTTTCAGATTTCCTGCAGCCACCATGGATGGAACACGAAGTTCTGCTTCAATATCCTTGGCCAAATCTATGGCTCGAGTGATCTCATTTGGGTTATGTGTTCGAACCCTATATCTTATCTCCGGTCGTAAGCCTCCCAAAAAATATCCTAATAGCAACTCTTCATCTTCAATAGGAATTTGGGATACCAAGACTTCAAATTCCTGGACATAATCAGTGACCGAATCTCCTTGTCTTAAAGTAGACAGCCTTTCATACACACTTCCCTGGGAACGATCTCCAAACCTCTGCACCATCTCTTTTGTGAGTTCATCCCACTGCATTTGAGGTTTTCTTTTTTTTAGGAATCGAAACCAGTGAATGGTATTACCCTCCATACTCACAAAGGCGAGTTTTACCCTTTCAGATGCTGGAATCTCCTGCATTTCAAAGAATTTCTCTGCTCTGGAAATCCACCCTAATGGATCTTCACCCACAAATACAGGCATCTCCACCCTCTTGGTCCAAGAACGTTCATCTGAAACTTCTGCAGTAGAGCCATCCCCTTCATTCCCACCGACTGGATTTGGCGCCTCTGCATCTGCATTTTCAACCAGTTTGCTGTGTGAAAGTTCCTCTCCAGCCTTCTTAGACATCCACCCTTTCAACAGAGAACGTATTTCCTCAATCCCATCTAGTTGTCTTCCATAAGCTTCCAATTTACGACTATTCTCGCTGGTCTCCCTCCTCAAAGAATCAATAATATTTTTCCAGGGCTTCAACTCTCACTTCAATAGAATCCATCCTTTGGATCCGGCAGGTCGGACCAATTGATAGAACCCCTGGATTCTTCAACCAAACAGTTACAGAAAAATACGAAAAACAGGGGAAAAACAGAGGAATTCGGAATCAAACAGTTACAGAAAGATACGAAAAACAGAGGAAAAACAGAGGAATTCGGAATAAGGAGTTATTGAATATTTTATTGAATAAGTCTGAAGTACAAGAGGTAGTTTCCCCTTCAAGGAGTATTCTCCTTCTCTGAGAACACTTTCTCAGACAGTAACTTCCATAAAACTCCCCTCTCCCTGGCCTAGGACCACTAATTTCCTTGTACATATCAAAACTTTCTTTCATTCCACCATTAAATATCCAAACAATGATATGGAAACTTTATTCCGTTCCATCCCATTCCATTCTGCCCACCATAAAATATCCACCAAAGCCTAAAAGCAAATGCAAACAGTAGCTATTAGTAGCACATGCTAGATGTTTCCCCCTCATTTAAAATAATCAAGTATTAGGTTTTGGTTATATTTCTATCTTTGCTTTATGGAATTGGAAGCAGCCGGAGCTTTCCTTTTTTTGGACAAGGGTGGAAAATGAGGTTAAGGGGTTTGTAATTAGCCAGATTTTGAAATTTTGAGTATGCATGTGACTTACAAATGAACAAGATAACCAACATGAACTGACAATACTCCTGTTGAAAAAATTGAGCTAGGAAGGGAACCATAAACAGCTTTAAATCCTTGGTTTGGCTATTTCCTTTTTTCATTTTCACTAAAAATAGAAAACAAGTTTGAAAACATGTTTGTTTGTGTTTTACTGAATATGTTTCTTATTGAAATGGGACAACATTTGAAAACAACAAATAGTCGTTTCCATCGTTTTTGGAAACAGGAAGCTAAAAACACAGTAGCAACTTTGTAATTATAATAAAAATTATATTAATCAAACACGTTTTTTAAAGTTTGAAAATCTGAAAATGAAAATCATTTCCAGTAATATGTTTCCTCAAACTAAACAAACTCCATTTTCTTAGCAATTTATGCCAGTGAAGGGTTTGGCTAAATTGGCTTAATATCTCAAGTACACCAAATTTAGTAATAATAATTTAATGATGATATGCTTATGCTCAAATTCCAGAAGCAAAGTGATTGGAATTCATGCTTAAACAAGTTTTCAAGTGGTGGTATTTTTTTTTTTTTAAATTTTGTACCATGATTTCATCCACAGGAGTTGGAAAGGTTATCAAAAAAATTTGGGGAGAATGTTTTGGATGCAACAAAGAAGTTTGAAAAGCTAATCATAGATAAGAAAGACATTGAAGGATTACCTGCTACTGCTCTTAGTTTGGCTGCACAAAATGCAGTGTCCAAGGTATATCATGTGGACTTTATGTTATTATTCATTCACATATAATTCACTCCTCAAATTATGACAATTAGCTATCTTTTTGAGTTTTGTTTACTTGATGGGTACATGTAGGGGTATGAAAATGCCACTTCTGAGAATGGACCATGGGTAATCACATTGGATGCTCCGAGTTTTATGGCTGTTATGCTACATGCTCGTAACCGTTCTTTGTGTGAGGAAGTCTACTGGGCATATGTAACACGGGCATCAAGTGGCAATTTGGATAATACAGAAATAATTGACCAAATTTTAAAGCTTAGGTTGGAAAAGGCCAAGCTTCTCAACGACAATAACTACGCTGAGGTATGATTCTTTCATATTAAGAATATAATCCTATGGTGGGTTGCTGATATATAATCCATCAGGCTAGCATGGCAACCAAAATGGCAACTGTTAATAAAGCAGAAGAACTTATAGAAAAACTTCGCAGAGCTTCCTGGGATGCTGCAGTTCAAGGTAGTCCTATCACTCTATCTGATGTGTTTATGATTTAGTGTTTGCATCATGCTCCAAATTGTATGATGTTCTTTACTGGCTGCTTCATTAGTTTTGTTGGGAAAATGACATCTTATATAGACTTCTTGGAGTTATTATCTGAGCCCTTCACTACCATTGCATATTCCATAATAGCAAAAATTAGATGTCTTTTTGATGGGATTCCAAAACCTAATAATTCTAACATATGCCCTGTCCTTGATTGTCTCTTTAAAATTGGTATCTGTTCTAGTCTGTTTATTTAGAGTAAAACCCTTTTTCGGTCCTTCAAATATATAAGTGTCATCACTTTGATCCTCCAAAGAATTTTGTCATCAATTTAGTCTAAAGGGTCATCAAAATCGTCTTTCTATATACGAGTAAGAACTAAATTGACAAAATTTCAATGATTGAGAGACTAAATTGATGACAATTTTATATAATTGAGGGACTAAATTGATGATATTTTTCCATCATTAAGGGGATTAAATTGAGATTAATACCTTTGAAGGACCAAAATAATGTTACTTTCTAGATTTAGGGACTAAATTATTGACAAAAATCTTTGAAGGACTAAAGTGATGACACTTGTATCTTTGAAGGACCAAAATGGGGATCTACTCTTTTATTTAATATTCCTTTCATCATGCAATGATTTAGGTGGTGTATCTTACTTGCAGATATACAAGACCTTAAGAAATTCTCAGAAAGTCAAGGTGCCTTGGAAGCTGACAATTTGACACATTGGGACATCAACTTTTGGAGTGAGAGGCTTCGTGAGTCAAAGTATGACATTAATGAGGTTGTTCTCTCTCTCTCTCTCTCTCTCTCTCTCTCTCTCTCACACACACACACACACACACACGCACATGAACACAGAGTTAGCATTTAAAAAAAAAAAAAAGAACACTTAAAAGACATGAGGTTTAATTTTTTTACTTTTGGCCATTAAATCATTAACTGATAGACAGGAGCCAAGAGGATAACCAACTTTGGAATGATTAGAAGACAGATTAATTTCAGTTTTATTCTGAGCTAATATTTATATATTGTCTGTGTCTAGAAATATTTTTACTGTCATTATTCTTACACAACTATTTCATTAGTGGTGAGTGTTGACATTGCAATATGTGTCAAGAACTGGAAGGCCCTTTTTCGAATTGTGAATCGTATCTTATTGTAATATACAGTAACAAAGTGCTAAATAGCTCAAAAAACATAATCTAAAAGATGTTTTACATATATAATGGAGAAAATATTCAACAATTTAATTTTACTTAATCTAACAGGGTTAGTCTTGTGTTTGACACCTGACCAAGGAGTTTGAAACTAAGACTAATCATAAGTCTTGAGTCTTAAAAACAAACTCATGAATCATAGATTCATAAGTAAACAATAAAATGATGCAATTGCAGAATTCAGACAACAAAGTTGCACAGTCATAGAGGGAGAGGGTTTTATTTTTAATATAGATGGCACCATATGGGGGTAGAATAGATTGTTTTGTACCCTAAGTGAGTTTTCATGCGATTCTTTGTGCCTATTGAAAAAAACTAAAAAGATAAAGAGCTAAAATTACATGTTTTTCATCAGCCAGGTCGCACTGATCCAAGTTGTATATTGTGGCCCGACAGAAAAAGAGTTTCTGGTATCGCAGAATTATGCAATTCTTCCAGAAAGTATTGACTCTCACTGATTCATGTGATACCTCTGATTTGTATCGCAAATCTGTACAATTTTGACAACGGTAAAATCTATATAGAACACATAATACGAGTATGCTAGATTCATTCATGTTTTCAGTTTCAAAAAACATTTATCAAAGTATAATTTTATAAAATTAGAATTTTTATTAATAGGATGCCTTGAATTTATGAATTTTAATAATGCAATTAAGGGTTTGACTACGGTAAATGTGTATCGATTGGGAATTTACAACATTCTACGAAAAAAAGTTTCAACTTTATGCGTTTTTGTGACAAATTCTTGTAACTTCTTCTATGAAGCCATTAACATTGTTACTTGCAATTGCAAAAACTTGCAATTATATAAAGGTTGTAACTTTGTTTTTTTTTTTTGAAAAGACATGAAGCTCCCACCGTTGTGGGGTCTAGGGACAATAAGAAGTATGCAACATTATCCACGTGAGCAGAGAGGCTGTTTTTGTGCCTAGAACTTGTGACCAACAGATCATAAGCTAGCAACCTTACCTTTGCGCTACGGCTTACCCTGACACCCTCAATTACTAGAAGTTGTAAACCTTCAAAATATTTATAACTGTTTGGTAGAAAATCGTAAATGCCCAATGGATGGACATTTTTACAAATGGGGTACCATCAATTAAAACTTGATTTTGAGATGTCATGACCCAATTGCAAGGTATGGGACTTGATCTTCACATCGGAAGTATGGGATTTTATTGTTGGGTTTATATGACCTGGGGCTCTCCCACCACAATAGATAGCTTTTGGGGTGTGGTTCTCTTCAGGTTCGTATCAATTGATATCAGAGCCTTTCACCATGTCTCTCAGCCCCAAGCGAGCAGCGTGGGTGTGATGCCGGCATTGTAGTGTTTGTCCGGGACTAGTTAAAAAGGGCTAGTGCACAGCCAGCCTGCATGATCACGGTGTTGCGGATCGTGGTGGAATGTTATGACCCAATTTCAAGGTATGGGATTTGAGTCCCACATCGGAAGTATGAGATTTTGGTGTGGGGTTTATATGGCCTTGGGCTCTCCCACCACAATAGCTAGCTTTTGGGGTGTGGTTCTCCCAAGGTTCGTATCAATAGATTTCTAAAGTATGTAAATTTGAAAGTTATCACATATCAAGAAGGTTCTCATACTTCATTCTTCATTCTTCATTATTGTATCCCTACATATGATTTTATGCTGCTAGTGTAAACAATTTTTATGCACAATAGTGTACTGTGACATATTGTATTAAGGAAAAGATTCATATTTTGGTCTGTTGTACTTTCTAAATTCTGAAAGGTATCATTGTAATGCATGTCAACCATAAATAAGAGTTTCCTCCATCCTCCCTCCTGTAGTTTATGGTTTGCTAATCTTTGTTCACTCCATTGAATAATGAACAGTCTATTTCAAGGTTCCATTTCAATCTTTATTTTGTGGTTGAAACTTTTAATCTTGGAAAGCTCAGACTTCTGCTGTTGTGTCTTATAGGAAGCACTGTGACCATTTTTCTCTCTGCCAAAGGTTATGGATGGACTTTTTAACCTTGCAAAGACACTTTTTGGCATTGAAATTGAGCCAGCTGATGGTCTAGCTCCGGTAACTAAACTCCTTGTTGCTCAGTTTTGGTTCTTGTACTGGATATTATATTTTAAATTTACTAACACCTGATTATTCTTATTCAGGTTTGGAATAATGATGTTAGGTTCTTCTGTGTTAAAGATTCTTCAGGTAGTCCAATAGCATATTTCTATTTTGATCCTTATAGTCGTCCTTCTGAAAAAAAGCAAGGTGCATGGATGGATGATGTTGTTGCTCGTAGCCGTGTACTATCACGTGATGGTATCTCAGCAAGGTTGCCTGTTGCCCACATGGTGTGCAATCAAACACCACCAGTGGGGAACAAACCAAGCCTAATGACATTCCGTGAGGTAATCTCAGTTTTACTTGATGTATTTATCTATTTCGTATTTTGTAGCAGCGATCATTATCTGTGAAACAATAAAAAAACTTATTAGGCTGATGCAGATGCTAATTGCCACTCGGAGTATCTAGTCTTGGTGTCCTTACAAATTTTATGAGTCAAAGGCTGAAGTACAATAGGTTTGTGCCAGATTGGCATTTATTAATAGGTTCTGAGATTTAATATTTGGTTTGAATGCATATATATTCTCTCACTATTTTCCCGATTGACTCTGTATTCTAGGACATATTTCAAAGTGAAGGCATTTATTGCAAAACAGATATTTCTCTTAAGTAAATGATGAATTGGAGTACATGTTTGGGCATTGTACAGCCTTACTTGGGAAGCCCAGTTCCTGGTTACAAGTGTGAAGTCAATTATGGTAAAGGATTTATCATGAATGGAATATATCACAATTATTAACACTCTAAATTTCGACACTGTATTGTGTTACTATTAAATCATAATCTTCATAGATTGAGGAGTTCTAGAAAACGGTATAGTTTTTCAGTTCATTTAACTTCCTGTTTTTAAAGAAAACTTTGACTATTAAATGGATTTCTTAAAAATTCATGGTGGATTTAGCAAACAAAATCATATAATCAAACTATAGGTGTTCTTGTGTTTCTGCTAATTGTTAAACTACTTACACAAGGACACAACTGATTATAATGAAATTGATTGGTCATTAAGCCATGATATATCAGCTGAGATACAATAAGTTACTGACAATTCTTAACATGCAGAATGAGCAGTAGTTTGTTTATATTCCAATGTTAACAAACTCTTTTTTTTTTTTGGATAAAAGAAGAAATATATTAAGACAAGAAGAAAATTACAATTTCTTTTCCTTTTTCTCAGGTTGAGACTGTCTTCCATGAATTTGGTCATGCACTTCAACATATGCTTACTAAGCAAGACGAGGGTTTGGTTTCTGGTACTCGAGGGATAGAGTGGGATGCTATTGAATTACCTTCTCAATTTATGGAAAACTGGTGTTACCATAGGTAAGTGAGAATATAGGTTCATGTGATTCTTATACCCTTGTCTTACATGGATGTTACTTTAATCCTTCCTTTTGCATAAGTAGAGTGAAGAGTGAACTTTTTATGTGATACATTTAATTTATTTAATTATTTGCTTCATCCTTGTTTTGATTGAAGTCTCCTGAATAACTTATGATTTTGTTTTGGAAAATCAATCTTTTCGAACTATCAATTTTCTTGAGGCATCAGTAATGTGTGTTCTTGGTTTATATTCATCTTCTTCCTCATTTCATCTTTATGGGGGCACTGGTAAAATATTGGGCTTGTTGACGGTGTTTACAGGCACCCGATCCATATAACCCTTTACATATGGTGATGTGTTGCACGTTAGTATCTTTTGTTTATAAAAGTTTTTTTTTTTTTTCTTAACCAGAGTATTTTGTGTTTCGACATTTGTGACTTTTTTTGTTGCTTTAGAGAGACTTTAATGGGCATTGCAAAGCACTTTGAAACTGGGGAAAGTCTCCCTGAAGACATATATTTGAAGCTAGTTGCTGCTAGGACTTTCCGTGCTGGCTCTCTAAGTCTTCGACAGGTTAGTATAATGTATTGGTCAATCATTCCTTTCTGTATTTTTACTGAAAGTTATTTATGTTACTCTCTCATTTGTTTAGCAATTTATGTTTTTGTCTTATTGACTATGGAATCTTATGGTTCTTTGCTAGGATTTGCCTTGCCTGATCAAGATGATAAAACTTTCCATTTCCAAACTTTCTTATGGGATAATTATTTTGTTCTGGTGGATTTGAAGTAGTCTAACCAGTCTGCTGGTTGTGTATCAGTGTTGATGCTTTGGGCATCGCCCTTCTTCTCTCACTCATTTCATTTTTTTTTGTTGCATAATTAGTGTTTTTTTTTTGGATAATTAGTATACGGAGACTATTTTTGTAAAGTCTACAAGATCCTTTCTAATTTTTTTTTTCCGTTGTGCGGAGTCTGTGGATATTCAAAATAAAATAATTTAGCTCAGACTAGCTATGTACAAGAATGCCCCTCTATGATGATTATTTTTGGTAGTTTCTGTTATTTTATAGAATAGATAGTTAATATGGTATGCTCTTAATGACTGTTTGCTTTAATCTTGAGCATCTTCAGCCCGGAATGAACTATTATGCAACCAGTCTTCAACAAGGGGAGGATAGGGCTTCAGTAAAAATACCTCGTATTGTGGCTTTACTTTGTGGCCCAAAAATTTGTCTTTCCATCCTTTCTCTAGTTGCTTGTTTCTGAAGTAAGGAATAAAATTGATTTAAGATGCTGTATATTTCTTTTCAAATTTACAAAAGTTTATCTTACAATTCCATTTCGGCAGTTCCTCATAAAGCAATTTTCTTGTTTTCTGTTTAACTTTTAAGTGAACTACCTAACTTGTCTGTAAGGCTTCAATTATTTACCAAGTATACCTAGTCTTCTATGCTGATTCTGACCTTACCGTCTAGTGTTACTTGACTTGTCTTAAAATGCTTGACTTATCTTCTTATCTGTATCCATTAATATAATTTGCAGATAAGATGTGCAAGTGTAGATCTGGAACTTCATACAAAATATGTTCCGGGGGGACCAGAATCTATCTATGACGTTGACCGGAGAGTTTGTGAGCAAACTCAAGTGATTCCTCCCTTACCAGAGGATAGGTTCCTTTGCAGTTTTAGCCACATAGTTGCAGGTTCTTCTGTCTCTTGTTTCTCTTTGTAATTATGCAAGTATCTCGTCAAAATTTAACTTAAAATATGTGTTTTGGGATTTTGCATTTGTTAGGTGGATATGCGGCTGGATACTACAGTTACAAGGTATTTCTTCATTACTGATGGACATTTCTCAAATCTTGAGGATTTCTTTGGCAATGCAGTCCACTTCTTTTTGCGTTTCACTTTTACTTGCCCCTGTCATCTCCAATGAAGAAAAAAAGAAAACTATTATATCTTATGGTGAATTTGTCTATTATGCAGTGGGCTGAGGTGCTTTCTGCAGATGCTTTCTCTGCATTTGAGGATGCTGGGTTGGATGATGGCAAGGTATATTTGATTTTAGAAAAAATAAAATCTGTCAATAAGGATTGGCTTTAATTTATGTTATTTATTAAACTTGTGACACGCTATTTGAACATCTGAAGATTTAGGTGTGCCCTTTTTGTTGTAATGCACAATTTTATCATCAAAATTGGCAATCGCATATTGAATAAAGTTACTATTGGTGAACTTGAAGACTTTCATTTATAAATTGGTAACAATTTAACGATATATGTCCCACCTTCTTGTGTGGGATATCCAATTAGAATTTACTGAAACTAGTTGAGTTTGCAGTGTGGTAGTATTATGAGGCTTACTTATTGCACCCATATAGTCTTGAAATTTTGGTGCTCCTATTCTAGTGGTTTGTATTTTCCTTCAGCGGTAAAGAAAGGAGATTATTCTGCTCTTTGAAAAGTGAGACTTCTCAGATATAATATATTAACGTTCAGCATGTTGTCCCAAATTTAACTTTATTTTCTTCTTTTTCTCTCCTATCCCTCTGCCCCCCCTCTCTTTTTCCTCAATTGGTGATGATCATGCTAACTCAGAAACTGGTTCTTGAATGGTTTGGTATTTTGTTGTGTAATTAAACATGGGTATATAATGTTTCTGATTTTAAATGTCATTTATGACCTCAACTTCAATGCTTGTTTGGTTAAACTGCTTGTGCTTTCCCATTTCTTATATGGTCTATTGTGATCATTATGTCTTTACACAGGCAGTTAAAAGAAACAGGGAACAAGTTCCGGGAGACCATTCTTGCTCTTGGAGGTGGCAAGGCACCACTGGAGGTCAGATAATACATCCAAAACCCTCTTCATTATTTTATCTGCTTTGTGTGGTTTGTTAATAAGTTCCGGAAAATATCGCAATGGATACAGCTATCCTTTATGGAGTAAGCATCTCGACGTTTTTCTACTGTCTGGAACATGTTGTGCTGCTGTATGCAGGTCTTTATGCAATTCCTGGGGCGAGAACCAACACCAGATGCATTGCTCAGGCACAATGGCCTATTACCAGTTGCAGGTTGAGGATGAGGATAGAGTTGGCCGCCAGTATATTAGGTTTGGTAGAGACAGAACGTTTTGTTATTTCATTGCCTGACCGTACGTGATGTTTGGAAAATAATTGTTTTAGAGGTAACTCTGCCATAAAATCCACCATACTTATATATGTTGCTCAAAAAGCGTATTTACACAAGTGTATATGTCAAACAAGTAATATAGTGAATAAACATTGTTCCCTTATAAATTTATATCTATATTAATACTAAGTACAAAAATTGAGAAATCCTAATCTTATCTAATCCGACACTAAGATAAGTTAAATCTCTAAATTTTAATGAAAATCAAGAAAGAAAAGTTTGCAAACTAAAAATTAAAGATGAAATTACCAATATGATTGAGCTTAGGATTATAATATTCTTCAATATTTCGCTTGAAACTTCTTAATTCTTTCTTATTTTATTTAATTATTATGAGTTGTTAACTTAAGGATTTAATTTATTTATATGTATCTCTTGATGGTCATACAAAACTATCCCTCTTAATTGTCCCTTTGAGAACAAATTGAAGAAGAAAACATTAAGATCAAGCCCTAATCAAAGTTATACATGGTTCACAAGTATAACCTTATCTTGTAAACGAATTAACTCATTTGATGTCCAAATAATTTAAATGTGTTATCTCATCTAAGGCCTAAATTCAAATTTCTTTTTCAAAGTTTAATTCAGATTTATCTAATCATTTTAATTGGTGGGCAATTAATTAAAGACATGAAGAACAAGATGAAATAAACAATTTAATTCATTAAAAGAGGAAAGAAAGGAAAAAAAAATTCAAATTACATAACGGGCTCAATTGTAATCCTAGATAAAAAATTTAGTTTATAATGAAAAATATAAATAAGAACAAGAATCTAAAGAGTTCCACTATCATGATAACAAGAAATTAAAGAAAAGAATCAAAGAAGAAGAAAGCAAGCGATCTAAATCCTCAATCTTCAACTCTTGATCTTCAAGATCTTGATGTCTTGAAAACTATTCTCCTTGGGTAGAGATATCCTTTGAAGGGTTCTAAAAAGATCTCTCTCAAATTCCACCAAATTACAAGAGTTTTAAAAACATTAAAATTCTCCTTTTGCACTGGAGTCATAGTCCAGGAGTTCTAGTTTCACTCTACTCTACTGGCCTCTCAGGTTTTTCAGCAGCATTTTCCAAATTCCAAGCTCTGTAGCATTTGATTAGCAGGGAATTGGCTTTCGACCTCAATAAAGAAGTTGTAGCTCTACTCTCAGTTTTCAATAGGCTTTGAAATCACCTCATTTGGAATTCTCTAGCTCCAAAAATATTGTCATTCTATTCCTTATAGGTTTGATAGTCCTAACAGCAATATGTTTTTATTTTGTGTGCAAATTTTCAACATAAAATGGCAGAATTGTGTTTCAATATCTTCATCAAAGTTGTAGATCTCTATCTCATCTTTCCATAGCCGCCAAGATCATCACAATCTGAGATTTGTAGCTTGAGTTATGCTTAGATGAAGATAGCAAGGTCTTAATGTTTTTAACTAGAACTCAAGTGTTGCATCCCGAAATTTGACTAAATCTTCAATCTTCACTTTCTCTTGTCTTTGAACCTTTTTTTTAGCTATTCACCTACAAAGCACAATTTACTAACCCATAAGTAATGTCATTAATGATAAAAAAAATCAAAAAATTTGATGAACAAGATCATAAAAACACTAAATAAATATTAAACAACTAACCTAAAGAGAATTTTTATTAAAAAGTAGAATAAACTAAGACTTCTAATGCAATATGGACATAACTTGCTTTAATGCACAAAATGAGATTAAATAACTCTATTTCATAGAGTTATCAATATGCATCCTTTCCAAACCAATGGAGTTATTTGGTTGGGTACTATAACTCTCTTAGTGACCCAAAACAAAGAAAAGGAAAAGGAAATGATCTTGATTGAGTAATTTGCATTATAGAAGCACTCACAATGCAAATAAAATGTCATTTTGGGATTCCATATTCAAGTTAGTGAACTCTCGAATTTGCATGAATTTTGATTGTCATGAGTCAGAAATGACACTACTTTATTTAGACAATTATGTTTGTAGTATAATATGTTTTATATTAAACTTTCTTTTTAGTCATCCAAAATACTAGTGTCATTACTTTGGTTCTCTGAAGAATTTTGACATCAATTTAATTTTTGAATTATAGAAAGTAACATTATTTTGGTCCTCATAAAAATACATTAATTTAGTCTTTCGATCATCAAAAATTATCATTAATTTAGTCCTTCAATGATATAAAATTGACATTAATTTAGTTCCTTAATCATAGACATTATATTAATTTAGTCCATATCTATACACAGAAGAATAATTTTGATGCTACTTTATGATTTAAGAACTAAATTAATGTAAGAATTCTTTGGAGGACCAAAATAATGATACTTACATCTTTAGAATACTAAAATGAGAGTTTACTCTAACTTTTTTTTCAGTACAGCCACGTGCAACCATTGTTTGTGACAAATTGACTATGAATTTCACAAAAAAAGAAAAATCAGATAGAATCTAACTAGTAAGATTTCAATGGTTTAACCTAGACTCTTGTCTTCCATTACTACCAAATCTAGCTCTGGTAGGGACATTCTGTGCAAGATTTAGCTTCAGCAACTATACAGTTGATTTGTGAAAACTACATTTTTTTTTTCTCCAAGCAGACGTACATTCATAAAATAATCAGTTGTTGATTGCGAAAACTACGTTCTGACAACATAGATTCCCTGCCTTCACATTTTGCTGAAGTGGTAGATGGACGACAAGTTGGGAGTAGGTGGGTGATCAAATTCAAACATACTTCTTTTGTAACATTTTGATTAAAAAAAAGAAGTGTCGAATGAGTTCTAGGATTGTTTCCAGTTACATATACATTTGTATCAATCACACTGAATGAGTAATGAATTTTATGTAATGAAGAAAAAAAGTAATCTCTGCCATATCTGAATTAGTAATGAATTATATGCCCTGAATATGACGGAAAAAAACAGTAATGAATTTTATCGTATCCTTCAGCCAATGATAATCTTTGCCATATCCAAACTAGGACCGTCGTTTCGTAAAGGAAACAAAAAGCTGCAGGAGTAAGAGGCTAAAATATGAAATAAGAGTAATCTTTCTTACACAATTATTTCAACATAAATTACCCTTTATTAATTCAATTTTACATTCTCACTTAATATTTTTTTTAAACGATTATGTACAATTTAAAAGATCGTGCACAATTGAACAAATAGATTGGGGGTTTGGCTCCAACAAAGAGGCTAAATTAGATTAGGATTAGGAGTTACTATTATATTTCAGTATTTTTAAAGAGTTGTGAAATATTTATTAGTTATTAATTTTTACAATAAGAAAAAAAATTACATAGTTAGAACTAACTCAACTGAATAGAAGTAAAAATTTTTGGTTGTATAATAACTTGTTGGAGTCTACCAAGACAAGTTGAATACTAACATAAGAAGGAGCAATTCATCATAGACAAGTCCGAGCTGTCACAAATACCATGGCCACTACTTTAGGAAGGGTTTTATCTAACCATTGCCAGTCTCAGCCCGGAATTGTGTGAGCAATATCTCACACAATTTACGTACCAAAAAAAGAAATTGCCCCCTGGCTAGTGAGGTTTGGAAACACCTAGTAAATCCTTCAAAAAGAATTATGTTCGTCTCATCTAATCTTGAGGATTGAGTTTGTGATAACATGTACAATTAGCTTCGTAACTTGAGCCACAAGAATTGGCAATGCCTTTGAGCTACCGCTATGTGGCTTCAACGAAAATAGAGGAATAAGGAGGTCTTTGATGAATCTTTTAGCAGATCACTTAATCCCATAAAGTTAGTCTTTTCTGGTTTAACAACTTCATGTTAGCTGACAAATTTGAGGAAGGGTGGACCAACTCTAATGAAACTAAGACAAAGAATGTTAGATGGTGGCCTCTAGGAGAAGAGTGCGTAAAAGATCAACACTTATGACTTATGAGGCCTGTAAGTCACTCCCTAGCAAGACAATTGCTGGTTGTAGTGGTTTGTTAAGAGATTAAACTAACCAACAAGTCAATGACTATGTAGCTTCCTTAGGAAATTGGAGACTGCGAATGCCTTGGCGGTTGAATGTTGGGGTGTTCTAAAGTCTTAAAATTGGCTTGGAGGTTGGGCTATAGGAGTATTCAACAAGAGGTTGACTCTAAACCTGTCATACTTTTGATCCAGGGAAAAGAAATGGGCAACTATGACACTAGGAACCTTGTAAAGCATATTAAGAACATGCTGAATTCGGAGCTGGATTGTGGACTTAAATCATACTTTTGGAGACAAGGAAAGAAGGTTGCTGATTCCTTGGTAGCTTTGAGCTTGGATCAAGTCTTGCTGTTGAGAGCAACCTCGTTGGCTTGTTGAGGAGTATTTGCTAAGTGATGTTAGAGGAGTTACTACTCCTAGAATTTGTGCTTTGTGATTTCCTTTCTGTTGGCTTTTGGCTTGATATTCATAAAATAAAAAATTAATAAATATTTCACAAATCATTAAGGTAAATAATAATAGAAAATGTAAGTAGTGAATGATGCATGTATCAATTAATCAGAAAGATTGAAGGTTTGGCTCAAAGAGGAGGTTAAATTAGATTAGCACTATCTTTATTTTGTTTTTGACAATGGAGTAACATTTTTTTATGGTACAATGGCAATGGAGTAACCTAGTATTGCAATTTGTAGGTAGGTAATGAACCCCACATACTCAATCCTCCATTTTTGGTGGTGGGGTATGGGTAAGTGGCACCCTCATCATTCAACTCATTTTTCTACTTTCCAGAAAAAAAATTCTTTTATATCCTTTCTGTCAAACAAAAATAAAAAAAAACCTCTAGCTGCGTATGCATAAGCAGAAAAAAAAAAGTAAGACATAAAAAGAAAAAGAGCTGCAGAAAACAATCTGCACAGAGCATAGTGCATTAGATCGAGAGGCGAAGAATAGATGGCTCGTGTAACAGGGATAACAAACACTGTAAACGTGCAAATTGCGGTGTAAGCTGATTGGGAGAACCGCAAATTCAACTCTCACATTTCTATCAATGTTCGTCACCTCTTCGATTTCCTTGTCCTATTCGGTATATGTATATATATATATATTCTTAGCCTCTCTCTCTTATGAGCTTGGTTTCGTTTGAAGGATCAGTTATCAGTATTCAAACAGTGAAACAATGTTAATCATTTTGTCTACCTTTGACTGGGTGGTGCTGGGTTTGAATGAATCACATCAAAGTATCTGAAGTTTGAATTTTTTTGCCACCTCATTTTTCTAGTGAGAGTTTGCTTGATACATGGCATTAATGACATTTAAAATTTAATCTTATGTTTCTCTGGGTTTCATTCATATTATGAGTATATGCCCATTTGCTTGTGTTTCCTTCATTCAGAGGCAACAACAAAGAGCAAGTTGGCATCGTTGAATGAGAAGCTAGATGTATTGAAGTGTTGACTATAACTCCTTGAAGTTCAAGTGGCCACTGCATCAGCCAGCCATTCTCTTTTTGCCGCTTGATATTTGCCCGGATCTCATTGATTGTTATAATACAGCTTTCCTGTAAGCACCCTCCACCTATTATGTGAAAATCTAAATGGATTTCTTGATCTCTAAGGCAGTTGAAGTAAAGTAGCTGTGTAATGTCATGCTTTATTATGTAAATCTAGTTCTTGATTTGCAGTTCTTTGGGCTATCATATAGCTACCCTTCTTATAGCTAGGGCTCACTATGTTCAATATACTGTGTTTAGGATTTTGAGCTTTATTTTGCAATTTAGGATTGACAATTTCCTAAGTGCAACTCGTTATACTTAATCATATTTTTAGCTTGTTTGTCCTCTAATAATGCCTTTAACTTAGTCCTTCCAATTTAGTCATGTGTTTTCATGGTACATGCCTTATGTTGTAAGCTTAAAATATCTCTCATTTTCTCCTACTTCTGCCATTTGTTTTACTTGTAACATACTTCCATATCTGACTCGATCATAGTTGTTAGAATCACACGATTCATAATTCGAATTGCACGATTCAATACGAGCGATTCGTATCATGTGGTGAATCGCAGATGACTTTGAATCAAGCGATACATGCATGATTCAATGTGATTCTGTATCAACGATACGATTCAAACGATTCTGCGATTTAGTTTTTTTTTTCTTCTTTTTTCTATCACTAATTCTTATAGGAGAATTCAAAGAGATAGAAGCTTAAATTATTAAATAAAAGGAACTGAAGGGCATTACTAAATGCACTTAGTTCAATTGCTTTTTTTTGTTACTGAACATAAAACCAGTTTTCATTCATGTTGCAAACAATCACTCGACTCACTTTGTTTCGTTTTTTTGGTTTTGCCTTTTTGAGTGTTCACACAGTCATTGTTTTTGCTATGGTTCTGAGTGTTCATATAGTCACTCTCTATGGTTCCTAAGGATAAGAAGAAAGGGAAGGAGTACGTTACCTATGGGCTTACCTATAACTTATGACTTATGATGGCATTATGGTACTATATTATTATTGGAATTTACTATTTCCTTAGTGATGTGACATTTAAGTATTTATTTAGGACTTTTAAGTATTTTGTTCATGTTTAAGATGTGGAATCATGTATATTTAAGTTTTTTTATTTATGTGTTCTGAATCGTACGATACATTACGATTCATGATTCACAATTCAAAAGTTGAACAAACGATTCTCGATACGATTCACGATTTGACAACTATGGACTCAATCACTTTAGGTCCACCAAAATTTATTATCTTAGTTGTAGTCAAGTTAAGGCTGTTCTTTGTACTTGGGTCATGAACCATATATAAACTATTAACAGTTGCTTCATGGATGTTTTAGGGAGATAGGGAGGAGAAGCAGAATAGAGTAATGTAAATAATACTTCAATTGGTTAGGAGCTTTTTTACCTTTGGTACCTTATATTTTGTAGGAAAAGGGAAGCACATCATTTTGCAGAATCTAGATTCCTTCCTATATGGCAATGGATGATAGCATACTAATTTGATAATATGTCACACTCATATTAAAATGCAATTGATAGTCTATTTCGAGGTTTTAATCTGTACTGAGGCAGTCGATTGAACCTTCGATTTGTTGATAATAGGCTCCATCCTAAGCTGATTTGTAGTATACGTAACACTAAAGAGCTTGGATGATACAGATCTATGGGTTTTCTTTCCCTCCTTTTCTTTTACTTGTTCTCTCATATTCTCCTTCTAATGATGGATATTATCAGGAGATATAGTTCAGAATGGAAGAAACTCTTATTGTAGTGTAGTGCATAAAGCAGAGTAACTTAGGATAATAATTGATGTCCTTTTTCCCAAGTTTGCAAGGTCTCCTATGTAATAAAATAAAATAAAATAAAATAAAGATTGACTACAAATTACCTAATAATTTATTATACAAGGCCTTGAAATTGGAATCATTAGTCATTCATTTTGTTTGTGCTGGCCAAATGTTACTTTGTCTTCATGAGGTTGAAAAAAAGGTGCTACCACTTTATTGAACCTCTAGAACTCAAAAATGCATTCCACTCGAATGAGAATTCTTATGTAAACCTTGTAGATTTTCTCCTTCCTAAGATGGCAGATATGCTCTCCCTACTATACAATTTTAGAACTTCAACTTACCTCTTTGGTACTAGCTTTAACTCATTATTTCTCAAGAAGCAGCTTAGTTAAGGGAGAAACAGAGGAAGAGGGTTGAAGAAGGGGGAAAGGAGAGCTGTATGTTCTTAGCAGGCCATTATTCACCCAAATGAACCAGAGACCTATTCAAGTGGGTAAATATGCTTGAATATACTTTTCCTTCATTTATCTGAAACGGTGGAAAAAAAACACCTTGGGTTGAATCAAGAGCCACTAACAACTTCTTATTGTCTAAAGCCTTTGAGCCTGTTGAAAAGAAATTATGAGCAAGTGTCATCCTCTGCCTAATAGGATTGAAGCAATGGACATTTTGAATGACACATTTGAATAAATGTGGATTGGAGGTTTCCTATTTAATTTTGGGCTTGGGCCAACATGTGACGCAACCCGAAAGGCTGCAGTGCAACCTGGAGTTTTTTTTTTTTTAAATGGAGGTTACTTGTGTATATTGTAAAATCGGTAGTTAGGTCGTAGAATGTACTAAATCTCGGCAACAGTGATGATTTGGGTGTATTGGCATTAGGGTTTGAGCATTCAGTGGCTACTCCTTATAAATCTTCGTTGATCATTGTGAATTTTCTCTCTATTTCACCAATGGACGAAGGCATATAATTTGCTGTAGGTTAAACCACATTAAATTCTGTGTATTTGATCAATGCCTCCTAAAGTGTGTTTGATGAATCTTTCTTTGTTTAGAGATTGAATTGTGTATTTGTGTTTGATGAATGCTTCCTAAAGAAACAGTCTCTTGAGCTGAACGTTCCTAAAGCTTGCAAACAGTATTGTAGTTCTAGGCCTCTAGCCTTCTATTCCTTTGTCCATGTCTTCATGTTATGTAAGAATACAAACTAAATCCAGAACTTTTGGCTCAATATATTAATCCTCGTCCAGAAACCATTGATCTAGGAAGATACTAACGCATTGATTATATTTTTATCTCTAGAATTTAAATCACGATTGCAAAAAGGCAACATGGAAGCACCGTCATTTATTTGTTCTCCCATTCCCACCCAAACAAAGGAAAGAAGAGATAGCAGGAACTCTTCACATTGGTAGGTTGAACTTTGAGTATTCCCCATTAAACTTGGGTGTTCATCTCAGCTTTTCCCAGTTTGTGACAGTCCAACCATATGTTTATAGCTCCATTGAATGCATTGTTAAACTGTTTAAGATCAACGATTGGAACATTGAGTCCCAATCAAATTGGTTCGGGCAATCTTTACTAGTCAAGTTTAGATTCAGCAAATGATATTGCCTTTCAATTTGTACACCATATTGTTTCACTTACATTTGACGTCTTTTCACCCTGCAAAAAGAGGGGTTGAGTGAGAGAGACTTTAGTTCAAGATACATATTGTTGTTGTAGGTGCATTCAAAAGATTTTTCTCCTCGACCATTTAGAATGTGATATGACTAGAGAAAAATCAGTAAGAAATCAAAAGAATTCCATTCGCCCATTTACTATCTCAGCTGTGGGTGGGACAAAATTTGGGTCATGATGTTTGATTCTGCTGTTTACGGAGTTAAGGGTAGCACCCTTTTATCTTTGATAATGGAGTAGTGATTGGATCCTCCAAAGCTGTCTATAGACTTCATGTATTTCGATGCATTGTTTTCTATAATTAGAGCATCTTCCAACTCACGGACAATGTCATCCATGCATGGTCTATGTGTTGAGACAAGTTCAATACATTCCAGCGCTACTTCCACCACTCTCCACATTGCCTCTGCATGGTATCCTCCCATGACAGATCCACAATTTCATCGATCTTTGATGCCCTTATATATGGTTTAGCCTGCATGCAAAGTTATTTCCTAGTTTCTACTATATATAATCTGGTTAGTAGGGATAATCATATTGAATCGAAAATTATAAGCAAAATGCAATTCAGGTATAGGTAAAATCAGGTGGAACTGTTGTCCTGCTAGTGCAACATTATGAGTACAAAATATTTGGGACTTGGACCATACCCATTCAACCAAGCTACACTCATTCCGTGGTCTATGGATGTTGAGAGGTTCCCGACCACTCACAATTTCAAGTAGAACCGCACCAAAGCTGAAGACAGCACTATTTGCAGATAATTGTTGGGTTGTGTAGTACCTGCACAAGGGGAAATGTTAGCTTTTATGAAAGTTTGTTCAGATCATATTTGCATTCTTTAACACGTGAAACATATAGGACTAGAAGTATCGGATTCTTCATCATATCATTTGAATTGGAACTGATAATTATCCCTTATGATGTGCAGTTTCTTATCCATAGTTTGCATCTTCCTAATTCTGTGTAACGATCTATAAGTCTGATTTCTGGATATCTATAAATACATGTACACTTCACAGAGGAAATATGTTCAGAAACATTTCTTCATTCTCTCTGTGATTAACAAAGCCTCCATGAAACAAACACAGAATGGAGTTAATAATAGGATAGTTTGGGCAGTCATTTTTTGGCATATGATTTTATTTTCTTTGGCCTTGTTTTTGCACATGATTCCGGGAAACCATTATGTGGGAAACTTAAACAATCTTTTGCAACCATCCTGCTTCACTGCATAGAATCCAGCTAGGTATTGATACAAATTCTTTTGCCTCGTGATATTCCTATCTTTGTTGTTCTCCTTTAAGATTATAGCAATTTCCAGCGACTTTTTCTATTTGGTCGGCAACCTCACTATCATCAGCCTGGTGCAACGTTGCTTTACCAGAACTTGACTGGTTAAAAATGTTAAAAACCAGTCATTTTAGAGAGAAATCGGAAAACCAAAGCTGATCAGTGGCGTCAGTGAACCAATGTTTAAACAAGATTCCCCATCACCTTTGCATATTTGGAATTTGTTTGACAGGTGTTAACGGTTTATCAAGTAAAATTTTAGACTGTAAATGGCCCCTCGTCCTATTGCATGAACTGATCCACCTCCATGGTACATGGTGGGAGAATACCAATGGAAAAAAAGTCAAATTGTACAAAGTTGTTGGATTCGATAAAAATTTGTAATTTATGTTTGGGTGGGCGGGAGAAACAAATGGGAAGAGCTAAGAAGTCTGAATGATGAGAATTTGAGAATGACAAGTTTAGGATTACTAAATTTTAGGGATGGCAAAAATTCTTGTATCTGTAGGAATTATTCGCTATGGGACAGGAGATAGATATCAGTTTAATAAATGAGGGCCAAGACAAGGATCATATTATTGTCACGTGCATACTTGAGATACATGTCAATTTCTTTTTCTAATTTTTTTAACATTTTACACAAATTATAATTTTTTTTTGAGACAATATGAGAATTTATAATTTTTTATTATTTTATAATAAAAATTGTTGAAAAATTCATGTTATTCAAATAATAGATAATTATATAAATTGATTATTATAAAATATAATTAAACTTGATATATTATTTATGATATATTATTTTAATTTTATAAAATATTTAAATTATTAGATAAAATTATAGTATATAATGTCTATTTATATTTTTAACTTATGTTTAAAGATATTATTTTAAATAATTAGATATTCGCAAATCCTTACCTCCTTGTTGTGGCACGAATGGGGTGGGGAGTGCCCTGTCCTTGTCGAGCCTGTTGACATATTCCATGTTCTTGTGGATCCATTAACATTCTTACTAAAATTATCTAGGGACAAAAACTATTTTTATTAGGGACTATTATAAGAGTAAAATGTTTAGGTTAAACAGTCACAGCATCACAAATCAGCAAAAAGAATAAGAATGAAACTTGATAAAATTAAAAAAGTAAAAACTTTTCCATGTTGACTTGGTGAAAGGTTGATAAGAGTAGCAAGAAAAAGATAAATATAGAGTGAAGAAATAAAACCAAAGTAAGAAAAAAAAAACAAGGAGAAGATTCAATTCCTTATAAAGTATGATTAATCTAACAAACAGAAAAGGACATGAAGACATTCAGCACTAAGAACTTTCTAACCAAACTTCACTTTCATACTTTTCAGTTTTCAATGGAATTCATAGAAAAAAAAAATCAAAGTATCTACAATAATTCGTAACACATGCCAAGATTTCTGGGGAAAGTGACAAAAAATCCATCCTAATACATAGGAGGAAACGTTGTAAAATGAGAAACAGTGGTGGGTGTTCTTTTTATAAGCATGAGAAATGAATGAATCAGAAAGATCTTTTTATTGAATTACTAATCAATAAATAAAAAATAAATTAATAATTTATTTAAAAATTATTAAAAATTTATTAAAACTATCAAATTATTTAAATAAATAAATATTTGATCCTTCTATTTATTTTGATGGATAGATATTCAATCAATTTATTCAATATATTTATACTTTTTACATATCTAAATATATTCTATTTTTTAAATTATATAATATTCATTAGATATTTAATAAATATTTTAGTTAATTTATTAATTATTTATTTAATTAAAACTAATTTAATTTATTTAATCTATTAAATTTAAATTCTAAATTGAATATATATATATATAGATAGATTGAATGAATAATAACTTACTAGATTTAATTATCACTTCTATTTTTTTAATATTAAAATATGCTAATGGCCACTCGCATTACCCCCTCTTTCTATACAAGTATAACTAATTTAGCTTTTAAAATCTCAAAATTATAACTCGGACGACAAAAATTAAAAGAGACAAATTTTGTCTAAGTTTGGAGCTTTCTGAAAACCTAAACCAAAGACACGTAGCACCCATTCCAAAAACGCAATCCCCTTCATTCCACTCTATAACCCAAACAATTTCCAAAATCCCGTCCCTGTCCCCTCTGGTCCTCTTCTTCTTGCTCCCTCCGCCTTGACGTGATTCACAATCACAAGTCCACTGCACTTGAGCACCTCTTTCACTCTCCTACACTTCCACTTGCTCTTCCCTCTCTGCTCCATCACCGTCACCAATGGCGGCCACTGCACTGCACGAAAACGTCGATGCAAACCCACTTCTCCAGGACTTTGAGTTCCCGCCTTTCGATGTTGTCGAAGCCAAACACGTGCGCCCCGGGATTCGTGCCCTCTTGAAGAAGCTGGTGACAAGTTCTTGCCTTTCGTCCCGTTTTGGTTTCTTCTTTCCGTTGTGATTGTTGGGTCTGCGATGATTTTGATATTCAGAATTTTGTTTGTTTGACTTCGCGGCATGTGTTTATGGGTTTTGCAGGAAGGTGATTTGGAGGAATTGGAAAGAAACGTGGAGCCGTCGTGGCCTAAGTTGGTGGAACCGTTGGAGAAGATTCTAGACCGGCTATCTGTTGTTTGGGGATTGTCAATCATCTCAAGTCCGTTAAGGATAATTCTGAGCTCCGTTCTGCCATTGAAGATGTTCAGGTGTTTTTGTGGTTTTGTTATGTGTATCTGTGCATTTCTTGATCTTTTGTTCTTTTGGCCTTGCAAATTTCTATTGGGGAAGTGCGATGTTCTTATATAATTATTTCTTGAGTAAACTGATATGTTCCTTTCTGAAAGTGTATGATTCGGTTGTTAACTTATTTAAACTCATTTCACGCTAGTCTTTAAAAAGGATAGTAGAAGGAATAAGGTGAAACAAGTTTGAATAATTTAGAGTAAATACCCATTTTAATCCTCCAAACAGATAGGTGATATCAATTTGATTTTTCAAAGAAATTTGAATCAATTTAGTTTTTCAATCATGGAAAATGATATCAAAATTATGTTACGAACTGTGAAAAATACTGTTGATGGAGTTTTAAATTGAGGGACCAAATTAATGTAAGTTTCTATGATTGAGGGACTAAATTTATATCAACTTTCCTTAGATGACCAAATTAATGTCACTTCTATTATTTAAGGATTAAATTAATGCCAACTTTTTTTAGTGGACCAAATTGATGTCACTTATATCTTTGTGGGACTAAAATGGGTGTTTACTCAATAATGAGGACTGAATTATACAGTTAATTTATATAGAGTGAGGCACATTTTTAGGCACCAATATTAGAAGATGAGGTACTTCTTATTTCTCTGTATTTGGCATATAATGCAAACTTTATGGGAATTGATTTATTTGGTACACTATTAAAACTTGAGCGTTTCCCATATTAGAAGATGTTATTCTGTAATATGTTGTCTTGTCCTCTTATCTACTGCATGTCGGGGGAGTGCTTTAATAATATTATGTTTTTGGCTAATACCTGTGTTACTGTTATGACATACGAGTAGACTAGTTTTGTTGTCCTAACATTTCTAACTTTTTGTTTGCAGGCAGAAAAGGTCAAGTTTCAGCTTAGGCTGGGGCAAAGCAAACCCATTTATAATGCATTCAAAGCCATTCAAGAATCTCCTCAATGGCAAACACTGGATGATGCTCTCAAACGTATAGTTGAAAGTAAGCAACTCAAATATCTTATGATATGTTCTGGTTGTATTTTTTGGTACTAGGCCGGCCTACTGGCATGTTGTTTTTCATACTAAGTTGCTTGAATTGCTGTGTGTTACATATAGACACTGTTTCTCACCTACATTTCCGTTTAATAAGATTAAGACCTGTGAAAGATGTTGGATGTGTAGTTGGTGTGAATTTTCTTATTTATGGATCTTCTCTTTTGCTAATCTGATACCAGGCTTCTAAGTGTAAGAGAGTGTGGGTGTGTGTATCATACATTTTGGTGTCTGACTTGTGATACAGAATATCTGTGTCACTTTGATTTGCATTTTATTGAATGAATTCTATATTCATGCTAACTTGTAAAGTGTTCCATTTTGGACTTATGCCATCTTACTTTACCAAGTAACAATTTTACTTTGTACCTTTGCAGCACAAATAAAGGAGGCCGTTCTTATTGGTGTTTTCTCTTGAAGATGATAAAAGAGAGCAATTTAACAAAATTGAACAGGTGTGCTTTAAGTAACACTAAGCTATTGGTTAGATTTTTAAAAATAAGATGGAATGGAATGGAATGGAATATGGGGGAATGCATCCCGCTCCATTCCATCATTTTTCTTCCCTACCAAATTGGGGGGGGGGGGTGGAAGTTTATAATTCTTCCCATTCCATTCATTTTCACTAGAATTTCCAAACAAGGGAATGGAAACTTTCGTACATTCCACCATTAAATATCCAATCAATGGTATGAAAAATTTATTCCATTCCATTCCACTATATCCCATTCCATTCTGCCCACCATAAAATATCCAAACAAAGCCTAAAAGCAAATGCAAACAGTCGCTATTAATAGCACATGCTACATGTTTCCCCTCATTTATAATAATCAAGTATTAGGTTTTGGTTATATTTGTATCTTTGTTTTTTGGAATTGGAAGCAGCCGGAGCTTTCCTTTTTTCGGGACAAGGCTGAAAAATGAGGTCAAGGGGTTTGTAATTAGCCAGATTTTGAAATTTTGAGTATGCATGCGACTTACAAATGAACAAGATAACCAACATGAACTGAAAATACTCCTGTTGAAAAAATTAAGAATAGGAAAGAAGCCATATACAACAGCTTTAAATCCTTGGTTTGGCTATTTCCTGTTTTCATTTTCACTAAAAATAGAAAACAAGCTTGAAAACATGTTTATTTGTATTTTACTGAATATGTTTCTCATTGAAATGGGACAACATTTGAAAACAACAAATAGTAATTTTCATTGTTTTTGGAAACAGGAAGCTAAAAATGCGGTAGCAACTTTGTAATTATAACAAAAATTATATTAACCAAACATGTTTTTTAAAGTTTGAAAATCTGAAAATGAAAATAAAAAATGAAAACAGAAAATGTTTCATCAAAGTAAATAAACTGCTTTTTCTTGGCAATTTATGCCAGTGAAGGGTTTGGCTAATTGGCTTAATATCTCAAGTACACCAACTTTAGTAATAATAATTTAATGATGATATGCTTATGCTAAAATTCCTGAAGCAAAGTGATTGGAATTCACGCTTAAACAAGTTTTCAAGTGGTGGGTATTTTTTCTAAAATTTTGTACCATGATTTCATCCACAGGAGCTGGAAAGGTTATCACAAAAATTTGGGGAGAATGTTTTGGATGCAACAAAGAAGTTTGAAAAGCTAATCACAAATAAGAAAGACATTGAAGGATTACCTGCTACTGCTCTTGGTTTGGCTGCACACAATGCAGCGTCCAAGGTATACCATGTGGACTATTATGCTATTATTCATTCACATATAATTCACTCCTCAAATTATGACATTATGACAATTAGCTATCTTTTTGAGTTTTGTTTACTTGATGGGTACATGCAGGGGTATGAAAATGCCACTTCTGAGAATGGACCATGGGTAATCACGTTGGATGCTCCGAGCTTTATGGCTGTTATGCAACATGCTCGTAACCGTTCTTTGCGTGAGGAAGTCTACTGTGCATACGTAACACGTGCATCAAGTGGAGATTTGGATAATACAGAAATAATTGACCAAATTTTAAAGCTTAGGTTGGAAAAGGCCAAGCTTCTCAAATACAATAACTATGCTGAGGTATGATTCTTTCATATTAAGAATATAATCCTATGGTAGGTTGCTGATATATAATCCATCAGGTTAGCATGGCAACCAAAATGGCAACTGTTAATAAAGCAGAAGAACTTCTAGAAAAGCTTCGCCAAGCTTCCTGGGATGCTGCAGTTCAAGGTAGCCCTGTCACTCTATCTGATGTGTTTCTGATTTAGTGTTTGCATCAGGCTTTAAATTGTATGATGTTCTTTACTGGCTGCTTCATTTGTTTTGTTGGGAAAATTACATCTTATATAGTCTTCTTGGAGTTATTATCTGAGCCCTTCACTGTCATTGCTTATTCCAAAATAGCAAAAATTAGATGTCTTTTTGTTGGGATTCCAATTCCTAATAGTTCTAACATATATCCTATCCTTGATTGTCTCTTTAAAATTGGTACATGTTCTAGTCATTTTTTTATTTAATATTCCTTTCATTATGCAATGACGTAGGTGATGTATCTTTCTTACTTGCAGATATACAAGACCTTAAGAAATTCTCTAAAAGTCAAGGTTCCTTGGAAGCTGACGATTTGACACATTGGGACATTAACTTTTGGAGTGAGAGGCTTCGTGAGTCAAACTATGACATTAATGAGGTTGTTCTCTCCCTCTGTCTCTCTCTTTCTCTCTCTCTCTCTCACACACACACATACACACGCACACACACACACACACACACAGAGTTAGCATTTAAAAAAAAAACACTTAAAAGACATGAGGTTTGATTTTTTACTTTTGGCCATTAAATCCTTAACTGATAGACAGGAGCCAAGAGGATAACCAACTTTGGAATGATTAGAAGACAGATTAATTTTAATTTTACAATGAGTTAATATTTATAGATTGTCTGTGTCTAGAAATATTTTTACTATAATTATTCTTACACAATTATTTCAAAGTGGTGAGTATTGACATTGCGATATGTGTCGAGAACTGGAAGGCCCTTTTTCGAATTGTGAATCATATCTTATTGTAAGATACAGTAGCAAAATTGCTAAACTGCTCAAAAAACATAATCTAAAAGATGTTATACATATATAATGGAGAAATATTCAACAATTTAATTTTACTTAGTTTAACAGGGTTAGTCTGGTGTCTGACACTTGACCAAGGAGTTTGAAACTAAGACTAATCATAAGTCTTACTTGAGTCATAGAAACAAACTCATGAATCATAGATTCATAAGTAAACAATAAATTGATACACTTGCATAATTCAGATGACAAAGTTGCACAGTCCCGGAGGGAAAGGGTTTTATTTTTAATATAAATGGCATCATGATGGGCTAAAATAGATTGTTTTCTACCCTAAGCTAGTTTTCATTTGATTCTTGGTGCCTATTGAAAAGAACTAAAAAGATAAAGAGCTAAAATTACATGTTTTTCATCATCTTGGTTGCACAGATCCAGGTTGTATCATTGTGACCCGACAGAAAAAACAGAGAGTTTCTGGTATCGCAGAATTATGCAATTCTTCCAGAAAGGATTGACTGTCACTGATTCATGTGATACCTATGATTTGTATCACAAATCTTTACAATTTTGACAATGGTAAAATCTATATAGAACACATAATATGAGTATGCTAGATTCGTTCATCTTTTTAGTTTCATAAAACATTTATCAAAGTAAATTTTTATAAAATTAGAATTTTGATCAATAGGACGCCTTGAATTTATCAATTTTAATAATACAATTAAGGGTTTGACTACAGTAAATGTGTATCAATTGGGAATTTACAACATTCTAAAAAAAGTTTCAACTTTATGCGTTTCTGTGACAAATTCTTGTAACTTCTTTTATGAAGTCATTAGCATTGTTATTTGCAATTGCAAAAACTTGCAATTATATAAAGGCTGTAACTTTGCTCCGTTTGTTTTTTAAAAGACATGAAGCTCCCACCATTGTGGGGTCTAGGGACGGTAAGATGTATGCAACATTATCCGCGTGAGCAGAGAGGCTGTTTCTGTGACTAGAACTTGTGACCACCAGATCATAAGCTAGCAACCTGACCTTTGCACTATGGCTTACCCTGACACCCTCAGTTACTAGAAGTTATAAACCTTCAAAATATTTATAACTGTTTGGTAGAAAGTCTTAAATGCCATATGGATGGACATTTTTACAAATGGGGTACCATAAAAGCCCCATGCCATTAAAACTCAAGATTTCTAAAGTATGTAAATTTGAAATTTATCACATATCAAGAAGGTTCTCATGCTTCGTTCATTATTGTATCCCTACATATGATTTTATGCTGCTACTGTTACCAATTTTTTTGCACGATAGTGTACATTGACATATTGTATTAAGGGAAAGATTCATATTTTGGTCTGTTGTACTTTTTAATTCTGAAAGGTATCATTTTAATGTATGTCAACCATAAATAAGAGTTTCTTCCACCCTCCCTCGTGTAGTTTATGGTTTGCTAATCTTTGTTCACTCCATTGAATAATGAACAGTCTGTTTCAATGTTCCATTTCAATCTTTATTTTGTGGTTGAAACTCTTAATCTTGGAAAGCTCAGACTTGTGCTGCTGTGTCTTATAGGAAGCACTGCGTCCATTTTTCTCTCTGCCAAAGGTTATGGATGGACTCTTTAACCTTGCAAAGACACTTTTTGGCATTGAAATTGAGCCAGCTGATGGTCTAGCTCCGGTAACTAAACTCCTTGTTGCTCAGTTTTGGTTCTTGTACTGGATAGTATATTTTAACTTTACTAACACATGATTATTCTTTTTCAGGTTTGGAATAATGATGTTAGGTTCTTCCGTATTAAAGATTCTTCAGGTAGTCCAATAGCATATTTCTATTTTGATCCTTATAGTCGTCCTTCTGAAAAGAGGGAAGGTGCATGGATGGATGAAGTAGTTGCTCGTAGTCGTGTATTATCACGTGATGGTATCTCAGCAAGGTTGCCTATTGCCCACATGGTGTGCAATCAAACACCACCAGTGGGGAACAAACCAAGCCTAATGACATTCCATGAGGTAATCTCAGTTTTACTTGATGTATTTATCTATTTCGTATTTTGTAGCTGCGATCATTATCTGTGAAACAATAAAAAAAGCTGATTAGGCTATAATGCAGATGCTAATTGCCACTGGGAGTATCTTGTTGGTGTCCTTACAAATTTTATGAGTCAAAGGCTGAACTACATTAAGTTTGTGTCAGATAATAGGTTCTGAGATTTAATATTTGGTTTGAATGTATATATATTCTCTCACTATTTTCCCGATTGATTCTGTATTCTAGGACATATTTCAAACTGAAGGCATTTCTTGCAAAACAAATATTCCTCTTAAGTAAATGATGAATTGGAGTACATGTTTGGGCATTGTACTGCCTTACTTGGGAAGCCCAGTTCCTGGTTACAAGTGTGAAGTCAATCATGCTAAAGGATTTGTCATGAATTGGATACATCAAGATTACTAACACTTTAAATTTCTATACTATTTTGTGTTACATTGAAATCATAATCTTCATAGATTGAGGAGTTCTAGGAAATGGTATAGTTTTTCAGTTCATTTTACTTCTCTTTTTTAAAGAAATCTTTGACTATTAAATGGATTTCCTGAAAATTAATGGTGGATGTAGCAAACAAAATCATATCATTAAACTATAGGTGTTCTTGTGTTTCTGCCAATTGTAAAACTACTTACACAAGGACACAACTGATTATAATTGATCATTAAGCCATGATATATCAGCTGAGATACAATAAGTTGCTGACAATTCTTAACATGCAGAATGAGCCGTAGTTTGTGTATATTCCAGTGTTAACAAACTTTTTTTTTTTTTTATAAAAGAAGAAATTTATTAAGACGAAGAGAAGAAAATTACAATTCCTTTTCCTTTTTCTCAGGTTGAGACTGTCTTCCATGAATTTGGTCATGCACTTCAACATATGCTTACTATGCAAGACGAGGGTTTGGTTTCTGGTATTCGAGGGATAGAGTGGGATGCTGTTGAATTACCTTCTCAATTTATGGAAAACTGGTGTTACCATAGGTAAGTAAGAATATAGGTTCATGTGATTCTTATACGCTTGTCTTACATGGATGTTACTTTAATCCTTCCTTTTGCATAAACAGAGTGGAGTGAACTATTTATGTGATATCTTTAATGTATTTAATTATTTGCTTCATCCTTGTTTTGATTGAAGTTTCCTGAATAACTTATGATTTTGTTTTGGAAAATCAATGTTTTCAAACTATCACTTTTCTTGAGGCATCAATTATTTGTGTTCTTGGTTTATATTCAACTTCTTCCTCATTTCATCTTTTTAGGGGCACTGTTATAGTATTGGGCTTGTTGACGGTGTTTACAGGCACCTGATCCATATAACCCTTTATATATGGTGATGTGTTGCACGTTAGTATCTTTTGTTTATAAAAGTTTTTTTTTTCCTTAACCAGAGTATTATGTGTTCTAACATTTTATGACTTTTTTCTGTTGCTTTAGAGAGACTTTAATGGGCATTGCAAAGCACTTTGAAACTGGGGAGAGTCTCCCTGAAGATGTATATTTGAAGCTAGTTGCTGCTAGGACTTTCCGTGCTGGCTCTCTAAGTCTTCGACAGGTCAGTACAATGTATTGGTCAATCATTCTGTCAGCACCCAATTTTGTCTAGACTAAAATTTAATATTAAAAAATATTTTTAAAAATAATTTTATCCTTTTTTGATTATAAATTTGAGAAAAATATGTAAAAATTAAAAATATGAGAATATAAAAAATATTTGTTGACCCAAAATAAAATTCACAAAAATTCAATCTTTTTGATCCAGTGTGCATTTGACCCAAAAATGAATGTTTCTTGACCCAATTTCCAACTCAAATTCAGTCTATTTAACCCAAAACTCATCACTCATTTTAACCCAAAACAAAAAAGTGTAAGCAAAATAAAATAAAAAAAAAAGAAGAGAAAAAGGGAATAAAAACACTCACGCACAGAAGGGTCTGGGCCTCCCTCAAAAATTGGTTCCATCACTCTCTCTGTAACAACTCAGCGTGGAAAAAACAAGAAAGCACTGTAGACACGCACGCAGGAATAGATGGAGAAAGAAGGCCATTCGGTTACAAAAGCAACGCATTGTACACGCTGCAGGGGGACCTTTTTGATTAGAAAAGGAGAGCACCTCCTCACACACACAGGACATTTTCTCACCAACACCTGCACATGCCAGCGGGAGGAATGCTGATTTGCTCCCCAGTCCACCACTGCCAGCAGTAAGCACACAAGGGGAGGCCAGGCAGTTAAAGGTGGTCTTCATCCATAGGGGCTGGGGCTAGATTTGGAAAGGGGGCTCTCTTCATTTGGTTACAAGGAGATTCACAGACCAGAGAGTCAGACTAGAGGGGAGGAGCATAGAGAAAAAACCAGGAAAAAAAAAATTAGAAAAGAGAAGAGGAGAGCCTAGAACCAGGAGAGGGAGGAGCATTCTGCACAAAGAAAACTGAGATTGAGAGCAGAAAGTGAAAGAGAAGAGAAAGGAGAGCAGCCTTCACCTGCTCATTTCGCAGGGGTAACTTGCAAAAGCTCATATTCGTATCTATGTATTAGTTTTCTCCAGCTTATGGTAGCTTGGTTTCTCTGTGTACGTTTGGAAGTGGTTGATTAATGGTGAACATGAGTCATCCAGTTATGCTTGTGCCTCGCTTGTTCAACGAAAGTTCCGAATAAAAATATATCTTCTAACGTGCTGGGTTTCTAGACCATCCTCCATGGACCACTGTGCCATACCCTCTAATTTTGCTGCTGTGATGGTGTTGATCTGATTATAATTCATTTGGGGGGTATGGGTTCATTATGGTGTGGTGAATATTGGGTCACAAGTTTATTGACATGACAAATCTACCCAAGAGTGAAACTGTTCTTGTATAATCACCTCCGGGTCACTGTTAGCTTGTGTGGATCTTGTTTCATTTTCCTTCATGCGTGTTCTTATTCTCAAGTTTTACCATTTCTTTAAATTTTGAAATAGCTCTTTCATAACTAGTTACAGAAACATGGAGGTATCAAGTTACTGCACCCACACTTTACCTCTTTGATTTTTGCTTGGAATCTTGTTGGTTATTTGGGCATTTTATTGAGCTTGGTTTGAGTTTTTTTTGCTGGCTTGAGATTATTTGGGTCCTCTGTGTTGTGGAGTATGACTTGTAGTGGTGCAGGCTACCTCCTTGTGTTTTTATTCCTTGTCAAATGTTGAATAGATGATGGTTTAAATTAATTGTCATGAACCAACTATTCCAAAAGCTAAAGCTATTAGGTAAAGACAAATGAATGGTTTTTACATTTCTAACACGCCCCTGCATGCAAGAGCCTTTTGGGTCCTTTGGGCTTGAAGCGTGGACAATGCACAGGCCCACCTTACTTAGTGCTAAATTGAACTTAATTATGAAGAATAGAAGTAGCAAGGATCAAACTCTTGACCACTTGGTCATAGAGGCTTTGATACCATGTTATGAACTAACCATTCCAAAAGCTTAAGTTATTAGGTGAAGATATATGAATGGTTTTTACATCTCTAACATTAATAATGGGTGATTTGAAATAAGAGAATTATATACATAATTAGTTCATTATGTACATAATTTTTGTTTTTGCTAGGTGTTGATCAAATAAGAAGTGGCCTGCCTGTGCTTAAGATTGATTGCTTTTGATGTATTTGTATCATTGTTAATGGTTATGTTTCTCTTCTAAGAGTGTAAACTTGCAATAACAAATGTTACATTGCTTTTGAATAATGAAATTGAATAAAAGTGCAGGAGGTGTAGAATGCTCATTCCATTTCATTGTGTTGCTTCATGATTTTTTTTTATTTCTTTTTTTATTTTTAATTTTTTTCATGTACATTAATTGTTTGTTAATTGTACATAGTATTATTTTCTTGATTTTACATTTGGGGCATAATAGATTCAATTGGTCAGTATGTGCAATTTCTTAAATAATTTGGTTTTGTGAATTTCAAGTGTTAATTAATATAAACCAAAAATATTAATTTAAAATAGTCGAGGTCATCTGAGCTGTGATGGCTTAGTGACTTGACACGTAGGAATGATGTCTCTGCCTTGTGCTGAGCTTCATTTCTAAACACAATATAACCTGAGTCAACTGAGTTGTGACAGCTTGTTAACTTAGAAAATAAATCTAATTGGGGTCTTGTTGTCGTGACGGCCCTTCGGTCTCGAAATTAAATTTAAAATCAATTTTAAAAATAATGTAATGAGGTCATGTTGTCGTGACGACGGCTTGATCCTAAAAATAATTTAAGATTACTAATAGTCACTGTTGCTGTGGCAGCTCTTTGACTTGTTAGTGATATAGGAGTTGAATTAATTTTAATACATTAGCAAACTATTTTTTTATTATTTAATTAATCAATTAACAAATCATTTTTATTTTTTTTATCAACCATTAATTTTTTAATTAAAATCATTTAACCCACAATTATTTTCTATACGAACTACAGGATTTTTATTCCTCAATTGGGGATTTGTAGGCACTTCGGGCAAGCCAACCTTGTAAATATTTTTCTTTAATTTCTTGTTTGTTATTTTGTAAATATTTTTAATTTAATTCATTGCTTGCTGTTTGTGAATATGCTAATTTATTTCTGTGTTGTTACTTTGTAAATATTTGTGATTTAATCTTTTAATCCTTTGAATTGATTTTTGTGGGGTAACTGTTTTAGAACTGATGTGTCATGGGTGATGTGGGGTTAAGTTTCCACCCTTCCCTGTGCATAAATCGACTTCCGAACTTAACTTTGTTTCGCAAGTCAGTTTTAGCTTTTTAAAATGGTTTTGCCAATTATTTTCCCTAACCAAATAAAAATTGGTAGTGACTCTATAAAATTATTTTTTATAAAATTTTGGTTGCCATTTTGCTGCAGCACCCTCCGGGACAGTTGCGACACATTCCTTTCTGCATTTTTACTGAAAGTTATTTATGTTACTCTCATTAGTTTAGCAATTTATGTTTTTGTCTCATTGACTATGGAATCTTATGCTTCTTGGCTAGGCTTTGCCTTACCTGATCAAGATGATAAAACTCTGCAATAGATGAAGAGAAGTGGAAATATATACTTTGTTTCCAGTTCCAAACTTTCTTATGGGATAGTTATTTTGTTCTTGTGGATTTGAAGTAGTCTAACCAGTCTGCTGGATGTGTATCAGCATTGATGCTTTGGGCATCTTCCTTCTCCTCTCATTCATTTCATTTTCTTTTTCTTTTTTTGCATAATTAGTGTTTTTTGGATAATTAGTAATTTGGTATACTGAGACTATTTTTGTAAAGTCTGCGAGATCCTTTCTAATTTTTTTTTTCCTGTTGTGTGGAGTCTGTGAATATTCAAAATTAAATAATTTAGCTCGGACTAGCTATGTACCAGAGTGCCCCTCTAAGATGATTATTTTTGGTAATTTCATATTATTTTATAGAATAGATAGTTAATATGATATGCTCTTAACGACTATTTGCTTTTATCTTGAGCATCTTCAACACTGAATGGACTATTATGCAACCAGTCTTCATGAAGGGGAGGATAGGGCTTCAGTAAAAATACCTTGTATAGTGGCTTTACTTTGCGGCCCAAAAATTCATCTTTCCATCCTTTCTCTAGTTGCTTGTTTCCGCAGTAAGGAATAAAATTGATTTAAGATGCTGCTGTATATTTCTTTTCAAATTTACAAAAGTTTAACTGAAATGCCACTTCGGCATTTCCTCATAAAGCAATTTTCTTGTGTTCTGTTTAACTATTAAGTGAACTACCTTACTTGTCTGTAAGGCTTAAATTATTTATCAAGTATACGTAGTCTTCTATGCTGATTCTGACCTTACCGTCTAGAGTTACATTACTTGTCTTAAAATGCAGGACGTACCTTCTTATCTGTATCCATTAATATAATTTGCAGATAAGATTTGCAAGTGTAGATCTGGAACTTCATACAAAATATGTTCCAGGGGGACCTGAATCTGTCTATGACATTGACCGGAGAGTTTGTGAGCAAACTCAAGTGATTCCTCCATTACCAGAGGATAGGTTCCTTTGCAGTTTTAGCCACATATTTGCAGGTTTTTCTGTCTCTTGTTTCTCTTTGTAATTATGCAAGTATCTCGTCAAAATTTAACTTAAAATCTGTGTTTTGGGATTTTGCATTTGTTAGGTGGATATGCAGCTGGATACTACAGTTACAAGGTATTTACTGTTTTGCTTCATTACTGATGGACATTTCTCAAATCTCGATGGTTTCTTTGGCAATGCAGTCCACTTCTTTTTGCATTTCACTTTTACTTGCCCCATTGCTCCTGTCACCTCCAATGAAAAAAAAAATAAAACTATTATATCTTATGGTGAATATGTCTATTATGCAGTGGGCTGAGGTGTTGTCTGCAGACGCTTTCTCTGCATTTGAGGATGCTGGATTGGATGATGGCAAGGTATATTTGATTTTAGAAAAAAAAAATTATGTCAATAAGGATTGGCCTTAATTTATGTTATTTATTAAACTTGTAACACGCCATTTGAATGTCTGAAGATTTAGGTATGCCCCTTTTGTTGTAATGCACAATTTTATCATCAAATTGGCGTTCACATATTAAATAAAGTTACTATTGGTGAACTTGAAGACTTTCATTTATAAATTGGTAATAATTTAACGGTAAATGTCCCACCTTCTTGTGTGGGATATCCAATTAGAATTTAGTGAAATTAGTTGAGTTTGCAGTATGGTAGTATTATGAGGTTTACTTGTTTCACCCATATAGTCTTGAAATTTTGGTGCTCGTGTTCTAGTGGTTTGTATTTTCCTACAGCGGTAAAGAAAGGAGATTATTTTGCTCTCTGAAAAGTGAGACTTCCCAGAAATAATATATTAATGTTCAGCATGTTGTCCCAGATTTAACTTTATTTTCTTCTTTTTCTCTCCTATATCTCCGCCCCGCCCCCTCTCTTTTTCCTCTATTGGTGATGACCATGCTAATTCAAAAACTGTTTCTTGAATGGTTGGGTATTTTATTGTGTAATTAAACATGGGTATATAATGTTTCTGATTTTGAATGTCATTTATGACCTCAACTTCAATGCTTGTTTGGTTTGACTGCTTCTCCTTTCCCACTTTTTACATGGTCTATTGTGATCATTCTGTCTTTTTACAGGCTGTTAAAGAAACAGGGAACAAGTTCCGGGAGACCATTCTTGCTCTTGGAGGTGGCAAGGCACCACTGGAGGTCAGATAATACATCCGAACCCCTCTTCGTTATTTGATCTGGTTTGCGCAGTTTGTTAATAAGTTCCAGAAAATTTCGCAATGGATATGGCTATCCTCGGTGGAGTAAGCATCTCGATGTTTATCTAATGTCTGGAACATGTTATGCTGTTGTATGCAGGTCTTTGTGCAATTCCGGGGGCGAGAGCCAACACCAGATGCATTGCTCAGGCACAATGGCCTATTACCAGTTGCAGCTTGAGGATGAGGATAGAGTTGGCCACCAGTGTATTAGGTTAGGTAGAGAGTCAGAACGTTTTGTTATTTCATTGCCTGACCGTACATGAGGTTTGGAAAATACTTGTTTTACAGGTCACTCTGCCATCAGTTCCACCATACTTTTTGTCTGTGTTGCAATATCAATATGCATCCTTTCCAAACAAAGGAGTGGGGCTTTTGTTTGGGTAATATAACTCTCTTAGCGACCCAAAACAAAGAAAAGGAAATGATTCTGATTGAGTGATTTGCATTATAGAAGCACTCACAATGCAAATAAAGTGTCATTTTGGGATTCCATGCTCAAGTTAGTGAACTCTCAAATTTGCATGAATTCTGATTATCTTGAGTAAGAAAGACACTCCTTTTATTTGGACAATTATGTTGGAAGTATAGTAGATTTTTGAGTAATTTTTTTTTTTAGTCTTCCAAAATATTTAAGTTTTATTATTTTGGTTTTTTTAAAAATTTTTGACATTAATTTAATTATTGAATTATAAAAAATAATATTATTTTAGTCTTTTAAAAAAAATATAAATTTAGACTTTTTTTATTAAAAAATATTATTAATTTAGTTATTCAATAATATAAAATTAACATTAATTTAATTCATATTCGTGTATAGAATAATTTTAATATTATGTTTATGTTGATATTAAAATCTTTTAGAGAATTAAAATAATGATTTTTATATTTTTAAAATATTAAAATGAGAGATTGCTTTAGCTTTTTCATTGTAGCAATGTGCAACTACTGTTTGTGACAAATTGACTATGAATTTCACAAAAAGAAAAATCAGATAGAATCTAGCTAGTAGGATTTCAATGGTTTCACCCTAGACTTCTGCCTTCCATTACTACCAAATCTAGCTGTGGTAGGGACATTCTGAGCAAGATTTAGCATCAGCAACTAAGCAGTTGATTTGTGAAAACTACATTTTTTTTTCTCCAAGCAGATCTACATTCAATAAAATAATCAATTGTTAATTGTGAAAACTACGTTGTAACAAGTAGATTCCGTGCCTTGACGTCTTGCTGAAGTGGTAGATGGATGACAAGTTGGGAGTGGGTGGGCCATCAAATTCAAACATACTTCTTTTGTAGCACTTTGATACTAGAATTGTTTCAAGTTACATATACTTTTGTATTAATTGCATTAAATGAGTAATGAATTTTATGTAACGAAAAAATGAGTAATCTCTGTCATATCTAAATTAGTAATGAATTTTATGCACTGAATGTGACCAAAAGAATAATAATAAATTTTATGTATCGTATACTTCAGCCAATAGTAATCTCTGCCTTATTTAAATCAGGAACGTAGTTTGGTAAAGGAAACTAAAAGTTACAGAATAAAAGGCTAAGATATGAAAAAAGAGTAAATTACCAAAAAACAAAAAAGAAATAAGAGTAATCTTTCTTACACAATTATTTCAACATAAATTATCCTTTATTAATTCAATCTTACATTGTCACTTAATATTTTTTTTAAACGATTATGTACAATTTAAAGGATCATGCAACAATTGATGAGATAGATTGGGGGTTTGGCTTCAAAAAAGAGGTTAAATTATAGATTAGGATTAGGAGTTGCTGCTGTATATCAGTATTTTTAAAAAGTTATGAAATATTTATCAGTTATTAATTTTTATAATAAAAAAATTAGATAGTCAGAATTAACTTGATTGAATAGAAGTAAAAATTTTTTGGTTGTGTAATAACTTGTTGGAGTCTACCATGACAAGTTGAATACTAACACGAGAAGCAACAAATGATTAGAGACAAGTTTGAGCGGTCACAAATACCATGATACCATCCTGCATGTATTTAGAGATTGCCCCCCAGTTAGTGAGGTTTGGAAACACGAAAAAAATTTTAGATAAATATTACTTATTTTAGACATTTCATTTAACAGTTAACATATATTATTAACTTTTTAAATAGTGGTGTACATTTATAACATGGCCTATCAAGTTTTACACATATTAATTATTAAATGAAGTGTTTAGAATAGGCAATACATACTTAAAAATTTCTGTGCAAACACCTCATAAATCCTTCAAAAAAGAATTATGTTCTTCTCATCTAATCTTCAAGATTGGGTTTGTGATAACATGCACAATTAGCTTAGTAACTTGAGCCACAAGAATTGGCAATGCCTTTGAGCTACCGCTATGTGGCTTCAATGAAAATAGAGGAATAAGGAGGTCCTTAATGAATCTTTTTGGAGATCACTTAATCCCATGAAGTTAGTCTTTTTCTGGTTTAACAACTTCATGTTAACTGACAAATTTGAGAAAGGGTGGACCAACTCTAATGAAACTAAGACAATGAATGTTAGATAGTGGCCTCCAAGAGGAGAGTGGGTAAAAGATCAACACTTATGAGGCCTGTAAGTTACTCCCTAGCAAGAAAATTGCTGGTTGTAGTGGTTTGTTCAGAGATTATACTAACCAACGAGTCAATGACTATGTAGCTTCTTCAGGAAATTGGGGCCTACGAATGCCTTGGCTGTTGAATGTTGGGGCACTCTAAAGTTTTAAAATTATTAGCTTGGAGATTGGGCTATAGGAGTATTCAACTAGAGGTTGACTTTAAACCTCACATACTTTTGATCCAGGGAAAAGAAAAGGGCAACTATGACACTAGGAACCTTGTAAAGCATATTGAGAACATGCTGAATTGGACTCAAATCATACTTTTAGAGGAAAGGAAACAAGGTTGTTGATTCCTTGGTAGCTTTGAGCTTGGATCAAGTCCTGCTGTACTGCTGTTTGAGAGGAGCCTCCTTGGATTGTTAAGGAGTATTTCTAAGTGATGTTAAAGAAGTTACTACTACTAGAATTTGTGCTTTGTAATTTGCTTTCTGTTGGGCTTTGGCCTGATTTCATATAATAAAAAAATTAATAAATATTTCACAACTCATTAAAATAAATATTAAAAAAAAATATACATATGAGTAGTGAATGATAGATGCATCAATTAATTATATAGATTGAAGGTTTGGCTTATAGAAGAGGTTAAATTAGATTAGCATTATCTTTATTTTGTTTCTGGCAATGTAGTAACTACATTTTGGTAAAATGCCAATGGAGTAACTTAGTGTTGCAATTTGCAGGTAGGAAGTGAACCCCACATACTCAATCCTCCATTTTTTGTGGTGGGGTTGGGGCTAGTGGCACCCTCATCATTCAACTCCCTTTTCTATCTTCCAGAAAGAAAATTCTTTTATATCCTTTCTGTCAAACAGAAATTTAAAAAATAAAAAATCTCTGTGGCTGCGTATTCATAAGTTGAGAAAGAAAAAAAAAAAGTAGTACATAAAAAGAAAGAGAGCTGCAGAAAACAATCTGCACAGAGCATAGTGCATTAGATCGGGAGGCGAAGAATAGATGGCTCGTGCAGGAGGGATAACAAAAGCAGTAAACGTGGGAATTGCGGTGCAAGCTGATTGGGAGAACCGCGACTTCATCTCTCACATTTCTCTCAATGTTCGTCGCCTCTTCGATTTCCTTGTCCAATTCGGTAAATATTTATATTCTTAACCTCTCTCTCTTATGAGCTTGGTTTGGTTTGAAGGATCAGTTATCAGTATTCAAACAATGAAACAATGTTAACCATTCTGTCCACCTTTGGCTGGGTGGTGCTGGGATTGAATGAATCACATCAAAAGTATCTAAAGTTTGAATTTTTTTGCCATCCCATTTTTCTAGTGAGAGTTTGCTTGATACATGACATTAATACATTTAAAATTTAATCTTATGTTTCTCTGGGTTTCATTCATAATATGAGTATAGCCCATTTGCTTGTGTTTCCTTCATTCAGAGGCAACAACAAAAAGCAAGTTGGCATCACTGAATGAGAAGCTTGATGTATTGGAGCGTCGACTAGAACTCCTTGAAGTTCAATTGGCCACTGCATCAGCCAACCCTTCTCTTTTTGCTACTTGATGTTTGCCCGGATCTCATTGGTTGTTGTAATACAGCTTTCTTCTAAGCACCCTCCACCTATTATGTGAAAATCTAAATGGATTTCTTGATCTCTAAGGCAGTTCAAAGTAAAGTATCTGTATAGTGTCATGCTTTATTATGTAATTCTGGCTCTTGATTTGCAATTCTTTGAGCTATCATATAGCTACCCTGCTTATAGCTAGGGCCTACTAGGTTCAATATACCATGTTTTAATATTTTTATTTTGCAATTTAGGATTGACAATTTCCTAAGCGCAACTTGTTAATCATATTTTTAGCTTGTTTGTCATCCAACCTTCCAATTTAGTCATGTGTTTTCATGGTATATGCGTTATGTTGTAAGGTTACAATCTCTCTCATTTTCTCCTTACTTCTGCTATGTGTTTCACTTGTAGATTCAATCACTTTAGGTCTACCATAATTTATCATCTTAGTGTAGTCATGTTAAGGGCTGTTCTTTGTACTTGGGTCATGAAGCATATATAAACTATTAACAGTTGCTTCATGATGTTTTAGGGAGATCGGGAGGAGAAGCAGAATAGAGTAATGTAAAGAATACTTCAATTGGTTAAGAGCTTTTTTACCTTTGTCTAACACCTTTGAGGCTGTTGAAAAGAAATTATGAACAACAATCATCATCCTCTGCCCAATAGGATTGAAGCAATGGACATTTTGAATGACACATTGAAGAAAAGTGGATTGGAGGTTTCCTATTTAATTTTGGGCTTGGCCCGACATGTGACCCAACCCAAAAGGCTGCACTGGATTTTTTTTTTTTTTAAATGGAAGCTACTTGTGTGTATTTTATAATTGGTAGCTAGGTCAGAGTGTAATAAATATCAGCAACAGTGATGATTTGAGTGGCTGCTCCTTATAAATCTTCATTGATCATTGTGAATTTTCTCTCTGTTTCACCTATGGACGAAGGCGTTTAGTTTGCTATAGGTTAAACCTCATTAAATTCTGTGTATTTTTCTTCTCCCTATTTTCTGTCTGTGCACCTGGTTTGAATAGATTTGTTCACAAAATATGATGTGATAATTGGGGGAACCCCAGACTACTCTTTTGTTGAGAGATTGAATTGTATTTGATGAATGCCTCCTAGAGAAACAGTCTCTTGAGCTGAACGTTGCTAAAGCTTCCTAATATTATTGTAGTTCTAGGCCTCTAGCCTTGTATCCCTTTGTCCATGTCTTCATGTTATGTAAGAATACAAACTAAATCCAGAACTTTTGGCTCAATATATTAATCCTCATCCAGAAACCAGTGATCTAGGAAGACACTAAAGCACTAATTATAATTTTATCTCTACAGTTTAAATCATGATTACAAAAAGGCCAGATGGAAGCATTGTCATTTATTTGTTCTCCCATTCCCACCCATACAAAGGAAAGAAGAAACAGCAGGAACTCTTCGCAGTTGTTAGGTTGAACTTTAAATATTCCCCATTAAACTGAGGTAGTCGGGTATTCGTCCCAGCTTTTCCTAGTTTGTGACAGTCCAACCATATGTTTATAACTCCATTCAATGCATTGTTGAACTGTCGAAGATCAATGATTGAAACATTGAGTCACAATCAAATTGGTTCAGGCAATCTTTGCTAGTCAAGTTTAGAATTAGCAAATGATATTGCCTTTCAATTTGTACACCATATTGTTTCACTTGCATATGACCTCTTTTCACCCAACAAAAAGAGGGTTTGAGCGAGAGAGACTTTAGTTTCAAGATGCTTAGAGTCGCTGTAAGTGCAATCAGAAGTATTTTCTCCTTTACCATTTAGAATGTGATATGAATAAAGAAAAATCAGTAACAGATCAAAAGAATTCCACTCACCCATTTACTATCTTGGCTGTGGGTGGGACAAGGTTTGGGTCGTGATGGTTGATTCTGCTGTTGACGGAGTTGAGGGTAACACCCTTTTCTCTATAACAATGGAGTAGCGATTGGATCCTCCAAGGCTGTCTATGGACTTCATGTATTCCGATGCATTGTTTTCTATAATTAGAGCATCCTCCAACTCACGGACAATGTCATCCATGCATGGTCTATGTGCTGAGACAAGTTCAACACATTGCAGTGCTACTTCCACCACTCTCCACATTGCCTCTGCATGGTATCCTCCCTTGATACCCGGATCCACAATTTCATCGATCTTTGATGCCCTTATATATGGTTTAGCCTGCATGCAAAGTTATGTCTTAGTACCTTCTGTATAATACGGCTAGCAGGGATAATCATATCGAATCGAAAATGTATAAGCAAAATGCAATTCAGGTATAGGTAAAATCAGGTGAAACTGTTGTCCTGCTAGTGCGACATTATGAGTACAAAGTAGTTGGGACTTGGACCATACCCATTCAACCAAGCTACACTCATTCCGTGGTCTATGGATGTTGAGAGGTTCCCGACCACTCACAATTTCAAGTAGAACCACACCAAAGCTAAAGACATCACTCTTTGCAGATAATTGCTGGGTTGTGTAGTACCTGCACAGGGATAAATGTCAGCTTTTATGAAAGTTTGTTCAGATCATAGTTGGATTATGTAACACATGAAACATATAGGACTAGAAGTATTAGATTCTTCATCATATCATTTGAATTGAAACTGATAATTATCCCTTATGATGTGCAGTTACTTATCCATAATTTGCATCATCCTAATTCTGTGTAACAATCTGTAAGTTTGATTTCTGGATATCTATAAATACATGTACACTTCACAAAGGATATATAATCAGAAACATTTCTTCATTCTCTCTGTGATTGACGGAGCCTCCATGAAACAAACACAGAATGGAGTAAATAATAGGAGAGTTTGGGCAGTCATTTTTTGCATATGATTTTCTTTTTTTTTTTTGGGCCTTGTTTTTGCACATGATTCCATGATACCATTATGTGGGAAACTTCAAAAATCTTTTGCTCAAAGTGACAGAAGAGAGCAGTATAAGAACCTCTAGTTAAGACAAAGTCCTAGAAGTCTACTTACTCAGGATCGAGATATCCTGCAGTTCCTCTTACTTCGAGAGAAGCATTGCTGTCTCCTTCCTGAGGAGCATATTTTGAGAAACCAAAATCTGCAACTTTTGCACACATGCTATGATCCAGAAGAATATTGCTTGATTTTACGTCCCTATGGATTATGGAACGTCCCGGAAATGTGTGAAGATATGCCAAACCTGATCAATCAGAAAACTTGTAAATATTCTAATGTCCCCAACATCTTGTGGATGAAAATTGTAGTGAAGTCAGTTAGGTCAGCAACTGGGTTAATCTTGTGAAGGAATTTAAGAAAGCAACATCCCAAGAATTTAAATTTTTGTTGATCTTAAAGTCGATCCATGATGGACCAAATCAAATACAAACTCAGATTTTACTGAGTCAATATTGCACTCTTTTCTTCTCTTCTCATGTATTGTAGTTATGCAGAAAACCAATTAACAGTCTGCATCGTCCTCCCCATCTAATTTTGCTTGCAAATCTCACAATATCATTATGCATTAACACCTCTGAGCCATCATTAGCTCCTCCTTTTTAATTTCACTTTCATGTATAAAATCAAGTATCTCCCTTTGAAGGAGTGTTCTTAAATGGGCACCGAAGAAATTCAGAATTTAAAATAGGCTTCAGTTATCGGCGGAGGCAATATTCCCTTGGCCATGGTCTAAAAAGCTGTTACTTCAAGTATAAATAACCTGTTTTTCTTGCTGCTACACTTTGAATTTTGCTAAAAGCTTACACGTGTGTTAATATTGCCTTGACAAGTATCTTAAGTGGAGGCTTATGTTATCTGAGGAATCATAGGCTCAATTTTCCCATAATTTTAGAACCTCCATTGCAGCTTTGGATTTCCTTAATATAAAAGCATATTTCTTATAGACTAATTAGTCTGGCTAACTTTTATTTTATTCAAATTTCAAAATTGTTGATATTAAGAATTTAGTTGATGTGCATGGTACTTCATCTTCTAAAAGTTTTAGTAATATTTTCTAACTTTTTAAGGATCAATCATGAGCCCAGAACCAAAGAGTAACCTCAACACCCAGCAGTAACACCAAAAAACTAAAAAGAAAAACTAGAAAATTGCTGGAAGAAATCTGAAGTAATTGTGAAGTTGAGACAATGAAGAGTGTCAAAAATATTGTCATTGGATCCAAGCATGCTATAATAAAGAGAAGTGCTTGTGATTTGTCATTTTATCTCAGTATTGCCTCTCAAATATCTTTACACTGTCATTCTGATCACTAGAAAGCCTCATCACTCTAGTTATAATTGCCTCCAGTGTTTATTCATTAGAGAAACCAATATGCCTTTTATGTCCATATTCTAGTGTCAGTGCTTATGGCCACAACTAAATTTTTGTATATGCTGCATCTTGTTCACTGTTTATGTAAATATGTTTGATCTGTCAGTCTTACATGAGTTTTTTTTCTCCTTCCTGATAAGATGCCAAGTTCATGTCTGGATGAGTTATATTTGGCACAGCTTAGTAAAAAATACATCAAATTTACTTGCCTCGAGCTGCACCGTGAGCAATAGAGAGTCTGGTTGGCCAGTCTAGTACTTTTCTCCTTGCTGGCTCCCCTGTTGTCATGTTGGATTTTAGAAATACAAGGTATTAAAACATATCAACTGAAATAATTATGGGATATTTACCATATAGTCTATCTTGCAAAGAGCCATTGGACATAAAAGGATACACGAGAATTTGTTGATCATTTTCATTACAATAACCAAGAAGTGGCACCAGGTTCTCATGTCGTATTTCAGAAAGCAGGTTTAGCTGCAAGATGCATCATAGACTAGTCAGATGGCAAGATGTAGAAACCTGGCCAGGGACATTGTTGAAGTGTTCAAATTTGAATCAAGAGGGTAGGAGAGAAGGTAAAAGCTGGGGGCATTAGTGACAGAATAATTTATATTCTTCATTGGCATTTGCCAGGTTATGCAAACATCAGCTTTTGCATTATTATGTGCAACCTAAAAATTTATAATTAGGAACTGTCTTGGGAATTTTGATGCATCAGATGTATTAGAAACGCCTATCGTACCTCATTATCAAATTCTCGAGTTCCTTGAGTTGATGTGGCTGACCAGACTTTCACTGCCACTTCTTGACCATCTTCTAGAATGCCCCGGTAAACAGAGCCAAAGCCTCCTTCACCTATCAAAGTTTTGTACTTCTCGGTGGCAACCTCTATATATTCCAAAGTGAATGCTTGTATTGATACAGACTTTATGAAGAAATTGTCGAAGCTGGGCAAAGAGAAAATTATATCTGCATATATATGTTTGTTTTAGAAATATACGTCAGAATGCAATATATGCAGCACAGATTGGAGCAAACTAACCTGACATGCTAAAATCAGCATCTTCCTTACACAGAATAAAAACACATGGGGATAGCAATGTTCTTCTACACAAACTAATATCATCCATCATCATCATAAAGTCATAATATCACTATTATGTCAAAAATATCGTTGATGTCCTTGACATTTGTCTTATTGGGGCCACAAAATCAAAGATTAACTGATCAAATTAGTTATCTAAAAATTTCATTAATTTTGCATTAGTTCCTAAAAGATTTTAATCTCATCTGTTGTTCTTGACAGATTATTTCCATCATTCAAGTTAGTTTCTATTTAGGGATTAATATGACTGACTTTTAAATTTTTCAGAAATTAACATAAATGACGAAATGATCTGTCAAAGACCACAATAAGATTAAAATCTTTTAAGGATTAATGTAAAGTCAGTGAATTCTTTCATAGACCAATTTGGTGATTTAGTTCAAAATCTATAGGGATGGAACACAAATTGGTCAAATCCATCTATATAAAAATTTGCACAAGATATGTTAATGTTCTAATATATTTTTTCTTTTGTTAAAATATATTTAAAATATCTTTAGAATATTTAGAATGTCTTTATAATATTTTACAAAATATTTAAAATATATTATAAAATCAATTAATCCTCTAATTGATGAAACAATTTTAGAAACTATATCATAATTTCATTATGTTTCATAATTTATTTTTTTATTTGATTAAGATTACTAAAATATAAATAGGGATTAGTGTTTTATCTTCTGTAACATATCTAATATATCTATCACTTCTTTTTCATATCAATCTAATACTATTATTTAATCTCTATTCTCTTTTCTTTTTTCTCCTTACCTAAGCTATATAATTTCAACACCTTTCTATTTTGGTCATTATATACAACCTTATCTGCAAGTTCCTGACTGAAGTGCTATATTTTTACCCTATATTTGTTCTACTTGCATGTATATATTGCAAGATGATTACAAACAAATCTATAGAAGAAAAGTGGATATTAATTCATAGGGAAAGAGGGTAAAGAGATCTGGAAAGCTAGTGAAGAAGAATGAAATTTAAAGATGTAAGTCATCTTGGACAGACTCGGAAGACAGAAATGCATGCAAGTAACTAATACCAATCGGCTTAAATTAGAAAAAGTTGTTTCAACCTTTGTGCAGAACAACATAAGCTTATAAAGACATATATCTTGCATGTCTGAAGAAGCCAATAAAAGTTAAAATAAAAATTTCTCTGTATGTAAAACCATTTATTAGGTTAAAAGTGATATCTTTCAAGACCATTTGCCTTATGATATGAGATTGGGAGATTACTCTGATGCCCATACTGTTTTAGGTTATTGGTACCCTTGATGAGTAGTCAAGTAATTATTGATTGTTGGTTAAACTTTAAGCATTAATTGTGAGAAGTGAGAACTAATAACCAATAAATAGTTGAAACTCATCAAAGGTACCAGTGCCAATACCCTTGGGGTATAACATTGTCTTTTAAACAATTAGATGAGATGATTACATTACTGGTTTGTTAGTATAAAAGGCAAAATATGTCGTTTTAGAATGCAAAAAGAGACCTAGGATACCAAAAATTGAAAAGATAATATGCGTACCTGTTGCTATTGGGTAGCTCTTTCCACCAAATCCTTCCCATGGAATTAATTTTTGTCTATAACGACAAACAAACAGAATTCCAACAGCCAAAGTAATCAAGAGTGATCCACATGCAACAGCAGTAATAACGATCACTTGTTCTGGAAAGGGTTTTTCCTTGCATCTTCCGTTACTAAAATATCAATGTGAAACAATCAAATTTTCTTTTCCTTTATTTTTAAAACATGGGTTTATTGTTTCAGAGGATACTTCATACTCTGTGTTAAGTGAACTGTTCAAGTTTGCTGGATCCTCTCTGCTCAAGCGTTCATTGCAACCATAATATCTGGAAAGAAATAAAATACAATCTAAATTTATGGCAGATATATTAAAACATTAATGATTAAAAGTAGATTCCTATTATAGATGAAGTAGATTCCAATATAAAAAACTTACAATGATTTTAGATGTGGCAGTGAGGTAATTGATTGCGGAAGCGATCCCATAAGATCATTGTAGCTCAGATCTCTGTTCCAAAAATTTAAATTAATCAACATTGGAAAAAAAAAACTTCAGTAGTAATTTTCTTGATAGCAGTGGCAACAGAAGGAAATTGTTCTATGATTGGAATCTCAATGAAGGAAGAAAGAAATTGAATGTTAGATCCCCCATTAGGAAGGTATACCGTAGAAACAGATTCAAGGGGAAAGGAGGTGTAGTCCACGAAGGAAATGAGGAGGAGAGAGGAGATGTGAGGGAAAGAGCAAGTATGCCACCCCAGCAGAATAGCAGTATGGAAGATTCTGCTGGATATGGGCTGCCTAACAAAAATATGAAAGATTCTGCTAGATATGGGCTGCCTAACAGAAAGCTGACGTGGATGGAGGAGAAAGAAGCAGTGGAGGACGCCAGCAGGAGGGACAAGACACGGGCTGCATAACCAACTGCTGAGCTGGCCATGAGAGAGAAGGAGGAAGAGGCAGGCGGAGCGGCAGGAGGGAATCTCTCAACAGACTATATATTTGCAAGGAGTTAGGGAGAGAAGGCATCCGGAAAATCAGTGGGCGGAGGGAGAGGACCAAGCCTCTCGAAAGCTTGGATTTTTCATTTCAGTTTTCTGTGCATTTTCATCTTTTTCCAGTTTTTTCATTTCTGTTTTTCAAGAGTTAGCTTTGTAAATCCAGTTTCTGGATTCCTGTTCAAGAAATAGATACAGTTTTCCTATCAAGTGGTATCAGAACTCTCGATCCTGGGAGCTGTGAATGGTGAAGCCTAAGATGGAGAGTAGGGTGGAGACGCTGGAGAAGGGAATGGAGCAGTTGAGGCATGACTTTGACCGAATGAGAAAGGAAACTCAGCAGGAGAGAATGGAGGCCCGACAGGATAGGGAAGAAAAAGGGGCCCAAATAAGCAGAATGGAACAGGTTCAGTAGCAAATGCTGTAGTGGATGAAAGGGAAGGAGGTCATGCTAACCAAAAGGCTGGTGGGGATGGTGACAAAAGAAGAAGAAGAGTTACAAGGAAGGGCAGGTTTCCGTGGGACTATCACTGGACTTACTCGAAATACAACATTGGGAGAAAGAGGGAGGAAGTTAGAAATACCAATCTTCTCAGGGAATGATGCCTTTGGATGGGTGAATAAGATAGAAAGGTATTTCCAAGTAAATTCCTTGGAGGATCATGAGAAGCTAGATGCAGTAATGGTAGCCTTGGAAGGGAAAGCCTTGAACTGGTTTTCCTAGTGGGAAACCCGCAGTCCACAGGCTAGTTGGACTGAGTTTAAAACAGCTGTGATAAGGCAGTTCTAGTCCTCTTTAGCTCAGAACCCATATGAGCTACTGCTGGGACTCCACCAATCAAGCTCGGTCATGGAGTATAGGGAACAGTTCGAGCTACTCACAGTGCCATTAGCAGTAGCTGATGAAAAGCATGCTGAAGGGGATATTCCTCAATGGCTTGAAGGAGGAAGTGAGAGCTAAAATGAAGCTTCACAGGGTGGAAACTTTAGCAGAACTGATGGACTTAGCCTTACTGGTGGAAGAAAAAGATTTGGTCATAGGAAAAGGAAAAGGAGGAATAAGTTCAAAAAGTCTAAGCCGACCTTATTTCTCCAGCAGAACAGCTGCTGTGGAAGTAGGAACGAAACCCCATTCCAGTTATGATTCTGCTTCCAGAGAAAAATTCTGGACTCACCACTTGCCTCTAAAGCTGGATTCACGGGGCAGAAAGCTGCAGAATCCTTCTCAGCAGAAGGAAGCAGTCTCCCGAAGAAGGCTATCAGATTCAAGAGGCTAACAGAAGCAGAAATGTGGGATAAGAGAAGCAAAGGGTTATGTTTTAAGTGTGATGAAAAGTTTGGTCCAGAGCATGTTTGCAAATTCAAACAGCTGAATGTATTACTGATGGGAGCAGAGGAGGAGTTGACATCACTGGGGGAGGGACCTGAAGAGGAAGCTGAAGAAGAAAGGGCGGTAATGGGAGGAGATCAGGTGCTGCAGCTATCAATTAATAGTATAATGGGATTAACCTCAAAGAAATCCCTCAAGTTGTGGGCGCGAAATACAAGGGAGAAGAGTGGTGGTGTTAGTAGGATTGTGGAGCTTTCCAGTAATTTTATTGATAAGAGAATAGTGGAAGAGCTGAAGTTACCCTCTACAGGGAACACCAGAATATATAGTAGAGGTTGGGGACGGGCATAAAATTAGATGCCAGGGGTATGCAAGGGGTGAATATGTCGGTACAGGGGTTCAATATTATAGCTGATTATTAACTGTTTGAGTTAGGAGGGGCTGATGTTGTCCTCGGGCTAGAATGGTTGGAGGGGTTGGGCGGAGATCAAGGCCAATTTTAAAGAGCTCACAATGAGGTTTTCATCAAAGGGAGAGTTAGTCACGCTACAAGGGGACTCATCATTGTCCATGTCGGCAGCATCCTTAAAAGCTATGATGAAAGCTTTACATAACGAGGGGGAGGGATTCTATATAGAAATGACCACCCAGGAAGGACCAGCAACCAGCAGACTAATGATGACTGGGAGGAACTGCAACACGTCCTGGAGGAGTTTCAGGACCTCTTCAAGGAACCTTATGGTCTACCCCCTTCTAAGGGTGCAGGACCATGCCATCAGACTGAAAGAAGGAGCTTCAAGTACCCAACATAAGACCATATAGGTATCCTCATTATCAGAAAAATAAGATTGAGAAAGTGGTAGCTGAGATGTTTAGCCGCTGGAGTAATAAGGCATAGCACAAGTCCATTTTTCAGCCCCATTATATTGGTCAAGAAGAAAGATGGGGGGTGGCATTTCTGTGTAGATTACCGAGCCTTGAACAAGGCAATTGTGCTAGATAAGTTTCCCATTCTAGTTTAGACGAGCTGCTAGATGAGCTAGAAGGAGCGGTAATTTTTTCCAAGCTAAACCTGAAGTCAGGTTATCACCAAATCAGAATGAGAGAACAGGATGTTTTCAAGACAGCATTCTGCACTCATGAAGGACATTACGAATTCTTAGTGATGCCATTCGGGTTGACCAACGCACCCTCCACATTCCAAGCACTAATAAATGAGGTATTTCGTCCATATCTAAGGAAGTGCTTGTTGGTATTCTTTGATGACATACTCGTGTATAGTGGCAGCAAACAAGAGCATTTATAGCACGTGAAACTGGTCTTGCAATAAATAAGAGAGCATCAGCTGCTGTTAAACAGAAAAAATGCAGTTTCGGGCAGCCAAAGCTGGAATATCTAGGT